>NQII01000553.1:275694-292150 GCA_002778355.1 Clitarchus hookeri | reverse complement strand
GGGGGGGGGGGGGGCTGTTCACCCGGCGCAACACCAACTTGCGAATAACGATCGCTACCGCAGTCGTTTTGATGTCGAGTCGCATTCGCAATGCGACTGCAATACAGTTTAACCTAGCAGAATTTCTGTACATCCAAATATTCTCGGTAACAGCCTACGCAATTTTTTTGAAGTCTTGGATGCAAAAAAAAATATTTTACGTTATGGAAAAGTCTCGCAAGTAGAGAATTTCGTACCTCGTAGTGTACACTATTTTCATAACAACAGTAAGTACTGGGAGTTAATACTATCTTATTAGTAGTTATTTAATTAAATACCGGAATAGACGAAACTTACAACAAAACTTCTCTTCATTCGTTTCGTTCGAAAAACCTGGTTAAATCATGGGTATTTGACCATGACAGTTTATAGCAACCCTGTTTATAGCCATTCATACTCATTTTCCCTAGTTAAAAAAAATAAATTTTTAAGTTTTTTTTTTGTGATTTTTTATTAATTTAACTCATGCACTGTCTCCCACCTTTGGTTGAAGAGAACTATGTAATGTCGGCGACTGCTAGCTGTTTTCAAGTAGATTTTACACATCGACAAACATCTGTACAAGAGCATCTGTCTAAGAGGGTCTGTTGAGGAGGATGATCTCCTGAGGATTATGTAATGTCATTCATTGACAGTTAACGGCTCCAAAGTAAATTACCTGCTGAAAAGTAGATTTAACAAGTCCACAAATATCTGTTGAATGATAGGAAGTTCAAAAACGACTTCTTTTATATTCTACAGTTTGACTTCGTTTTGAAATCTTTGAATATTATACCAAAAAAAAAAAAAAAATTTGCTTACTATACGTGCGTAAAATAATAAAAAACGCTTGCTTTGATTACCATTATCTTTTATTTTCCGAGTAATATATAAATATACACAGTCGAATCACATTATTATGACCACCTGCTAGTATCCAGAGTTACCGCCCTTCGCTGCATGGACAGCAGTTAGACGAGCTGAAGGATGCGTGGCGGAGGAGACAGACGGCGAAAACGACGATCGAGGTGGTCCCACAGATGTTCAATAGGATTGAGATCGGGGCTGTTTGGGGGCTATGGAAGAACTTTGAAGTCCTGATCGTGCTCTTCCAGCTACGCGCGGACACTTCTAGCCGTGAAGCAAGGCGCATTATCGTGCTGGAAGATCCCATCCTCCCGAGGAAAGACAATCATCATGTACGGTTGAACGTGATTGCCGAGGAGGGATTCATAACCAAATCGATCAAGAGTGCCTTCCACACGGATGATGGGACCTAGAGAATACCACGAGAACATTCTCCTGACCATAACAATGCCCCCCACCGCCTTGTGTTCGTCCAGCAATGGATGCAAGGTGTCGGTTCTCCGACGTTTCTCGCCGGACACTCTGCCGTCCATCCGTTATATACAGCTGAAAATGTGACTCGTCGGAGAAGGCTACACGTCGCCAATCAGCAGCGGCGGTCCAGTCGCCATACTGTCGAGCCTATTCTAGTCGTAGTCGACGTTCACCTCGGACGTCAATGGCGCGTGGAGCTCCGCAGTTTCCCGACTGTTATTCCCAATGGCGCCATTCGTCCACTCACGATACACCATTACCACAGAGGCACATGGACGGTCGCTGTTTCAGAAATGCTGCCCCCCTTGGCCAGAAAGCCGATGATCATACCTTATTGCAACTCGCTTAAATCACTTCGCTTACCCAGGGCAGCAGGAAGCGCAATGTGCACAGGCAGCCTGTCGGACTACGTCATGGGCTATGTCACGAGCCATCATGGGCTACGCGCTGCAGATGGCACTTCTAGCAGCTGGTGATAATAATGTGACTCGACTGTGTATAATAAAATTAAACACATTATAAGGAAATGAAAGTTGAAGACACCAGATTGTTCGGAAATAAGTGGCCTAAATTGTTTGAGTGTTTGTGGCTCGCTACAGCAAGCCCCTAATCGATCGTATCGTAACTTATGAAAAGTATGTCCTGTGCGATAATCGCAAGCAAAGTGGACAGCAGTATTCCAACACTTTGCAAAACTAAGATTGAAGCCACGCCAAGTTGTCCTGTTAGTGTGGTGGACGCCACCGGGTCTTGTTGGTTACATGCTTCCTCCTGTGAGATCGTTATTGCCATTTTGGTACTATGCAGAAATCGATGAAAGGCACGAACAGTTGTGTAAACGGCAGTCTCCGATGGCCAGTAGGAAGGGTCGTCCGCTCTTGGCAGACAACGCCAAAACCTCACGTCAAAAAAGTTTGAAACGGAAGCTGAGTGACCTGAGGTATAAAGTAACTCCACACTCTCAATATTCCCCCGGACTTGGCTTCATCAAACGGCCACATGTGCATAAACTCACTTCCTGAATGGCATGGTGACATAGCATTAAAAAAACCGGAACCGTAGGAAGTGACTTCGTCGACTTCCTTACCTCACAAGATACGTGTTTCTTCACGGATGGGATGCCTGTAAGTCTTTTCAGACGAAGATTTGGGATGATGCAGTTACGTTTACTCAGTTTCAAAACTAGGTAGTTTTGTGAGGTACGAAAACAGCAAATTATTTCCTAACAACCTGATGTAAGGCTGTAAATTGAGAGGAGATATTTAAGGCGACGTTCAGAATGCTTCTGATATAAGGTATAGATATTGCAGTAAGGACCTCAGTTTAGGTGTTTTGCTGAAGGAGTTTACAGGAAGCAAATGGATGTCCTCTCGTACGATGGCAATCTGTAGCTTGTGGAACGTACGCCCTCCAGTTCAACATTGCTGTGTTCGCTATTAAGCTTTATTGGTTGATCAAGAACGACTATCATGGACGTTCCCAGTGTGTTATTCAGTATTGCACCAAGCTCTGAAGACATCGCGTTCATTGCATTAAGTCACTTTGTCCATCTCCTAAAAATGCTTGCGTGTTTATTTTGTGGGTGGACACGTTTTGTTGTCTCCTTAGGGGAAGCTGGTGTTGGCGACGTTCATTTATTTTCTTCCCTACTGTGGGTGGCGTTCTGGCAATACCCTTCGGGCACATCGACAGGCGTCCCCGGATAATTATTTCAATAAGACTTTGAGTCTTAAGTATAGGGACATCCGATTTTCGCGAGAAGTGTTCCCCTCTAGTTATATTTCAAAATACCTTTGCCTCAATTCACTTTCACGATTAGATGATGGCAACTGCTACAAGTCTTAGGTGCCTGCCCTGTAAATCACAGACGTTCAGTACCGGAGTACGTTGATGGTGATTAGCTCAGTCAAATACCACACTGTCATCTGACGGAGACCCACGGCCAACATACAAAAGAAAACTGCAGTGTGCAAGTAGGGTGCTGAAATATAGCCTGCGTGGAATTCCTTCCGCGAAAATCAGGTTTCCCTTGACACGAGTCGCTTCACTCGTGCAGTTATAGTTTATTACATTTGGATTGTTACATAATTTTAATTTTAATTTGCCGTTAGTATTTGAGAGAAGAAAGTTAGCAGGAAATTGTTATTACTGCTGGTATGAAAGGAGCAGTATTAAAAAATAATTAGGTAAATATTTTATTAAGTGCGTGTCACTGAAATTACAAACTGGAATCGGAAAATACACCTTCTCGTAAGATTGTATCACACGAATGTAACAGCCCTTTTAAAATGATACATAAAAATGAATGCTATCCATATAATTTCAATATTTTAATGCTATCAACAATATAAATCTATTATTAAAGCTAAAATGAAATTCAAAAATAACTATTTGTAATTATTGTAATTATGTCCGACACGTTTTCTGCGTACGAAAATCCTAGCTTTTACCCTGCCGGGAATCGAATCCGGTTCGCCGAGGATAGAGGTCGGGAATCTGAGGAAATAGTGCATTAGAGGACGGTAACTGTAATTTTGTGTCGAAGGAAACTGGTGTTGTTGGCGCACGGTAAAATGGCCAGAAACCGAGGGTTTGAGATACCGGACCTCCTGTTGTGTTGTCGGATATGATTGACAATGATGTTCGTGGAACATGGTGGAGTGGGAAGGAGGGAAATTGGCAGGAGGCCATACCGCGAGGGCGCTTGTTGGAGGGTGTTGACGCTCAATTGGCGTCATTATTCCATCCGCGGACTGAGAGGTCCGTGATTGATAGGATGCCCCTCCCCGACTCCCTCCAGTGTGGCCTCTGCGGCCGCCGCCCCCCTCCCCTTGGCAACCCTGCGGAAGTGATTCATTTGGCACCCGTGCGTGCGACGGAGGTTTTTTTTTTCGCACGCAAGCCCCACCGCAGCTCGACAAAGAGCGCACCAAGAGACATGGCATGGCCACCTGGGGAAACCTCCGCATACATATTTAGAGGCTGTTCGGTAGCCATAAATTGAAACATTAGGCTCGCGAAACAACGCGAAATGTTGAACTGTTTTCATTAACTCGCCTCCAACTTAACTGGGAGCCTGCATTTCGCCGGTGTGTACTACAGCCTATGTGTGTAGCTACAGTCAGTGATATTTCACAGAGGTTTATTTCGTAAGTGATCACTTTACAGTGAACATCATTTGCACCCCTTAAATGCCAGTGTGTTTAAACACCACCAAAGTGTGTGTAAATACTAAAATGATTTATCGGCACCCTCCCCACCCTGTTCCCCTTACAAACAACGTCGTACTTCCCGTTAATGAGGGCCGCGGTGACTGAGCGGTTAGACTGCTCGCCTCCCACAATGCGAACCGGGTTCTCACCCCGGCCGTGTCACTCCCGGATTTTCGCAAGTGGGAAACGTGCCGGACGATGCCGATGGTTGGTGGGTTTTCTCGCAGATCACCCGTTTCCCCCGTCCTTATATTCCGACACTGCTCCATTCTCACTTCATTTCACTCTCAATGATTCTCAATACCTCGTTGTTAAGAGCCGCCCAAATCTCTCAATTCAACTCAACTCAACCCCATTAATGCAAGCACGTTCAGCGACGAAACTGTGTTTTCGGACACGTTGTGGGTGCGATTTTCGGCCCTTTAAGTGCCAAATTTTAGGGAGATTTTCGATAATATCCTATATATATTAAAATAGATACCAATTTGTTACTTTCATTTTTTTTTTGGTGCTACCTTAGTAGTTGGTTCTACGATTAGTGATTCTGATATTTCTCTCATATCTTTAGTGAGTGTTGACTTTTATGTTGAAAGTAAGTTTACGTTTTTTTTTTTTTTTTTTTTTTTTTATAAATATCTGAGGGTTTAGTACTAATTCTCCAAAATGGAATATCTTGAATAAATTCCAGCTTGTTTGAAATGCAAGGCGTTCATTAATCCGTGTCATTTAGGGAATATATTTTTTTGCAAATTAAACTGTAACTTACTTTTTTTTTCAATTTACACACACAATTAAAACTAAAACGTCTGTTAAGCGCGTTGTCTAGTGCGGAATCGGCCAAGTGAAACGGTAGGGTTTTACATTTGAAATGATTTTAGGCATGTCTCAGCTACCTTTCACAGTATCTGTTTCAAACAAAAAATACTTTGTCCTTTGAAGATAAAAACCATAGTACGGGAAAGAAAGTATAAGTAAATTAATAACAGTTCATGTTAATTATTTTGTCTACAAATCTTGAATTCAGCCTCAATTTTCAAAGTATTAATATTATTTTACAAAAAACTCTTTGTAGCAATGTGGCCCGGGAAAATATCGACATATTGCTTTTTGATTGAAGGCGATATCGTGGAAGGTAGCAGAAACCCTCTTAAAGTAATTTAGCACGTAAAACCCCTTTCTTTTACTCGGCCGTTCTGGTAGAAGGTAGCATCGTTAACGGCAAGATGTGGCCAAGTCATATTGAACAACATGAAGCGACCACCGCATATGAATTCGCATTAGTCGCAGTGTCCTATACATGGGACGTTGCATAGAGTTGTTTTAATGGTCTGCACTATATATGGCAGACCATACCGTCCAATGAGGGAAGTATGTATATGTTTACGAGAAATTTTAATAAAGTACATACAAATGAGCATAATAAAAAATTGTTTGAAAACTACCCGTTTTATGAGAGTTTATAATTTATTAACATATTGCCCTTTAATTTGTTGTATATAGTCAATTCCCGTTTACTTCCAACTTTTCTGAAGCCTTGCTAAAGTTCTTCTTCCAGGATATTCCTCCGCCTCATGCAAACAAAGCTTAAACGGGCCTAGAAAATTACACCAAAGTGACAGCGCACGCCGTTGCATGCGCGCTCAGTGTAATAATATTTTGCATGAGAACTATTTATTACTAGGCATTACCAACACACCGGTTTTTTCCCTGCTTTTATTAATATTAATCGAAAATAACAAAAAATTAGGTACCTTTATGTTAACAAGAATAAAACGGCTGTGATACGTAAAATACTTAGGAAACAACGAAACACAGCATACATGGGGTGATTTGTCGAGTTCAATGTTTGTTATTATTGTTTGTCAGGTGTATTTTGTGACAATTCCAAAAGCTATGAGAATGCATTGTATAAAGGAGGCTTATAAAATAAATAAATTAACAAATAAAAAATTAAGTCTCGTGTGAGATACAGCATTCGTTGTTGGGACTACATTTTTTATTCTTAGGCCGTATTCCAATTGGCACTTTTTGTTACCAAATGGTCAGGTGACCCAATTTTGTCAACACAATCGATGACGTAGTTTTGTAATTTGCATTTTGCCATCTTCAAAGCTGAAAAATTACCAAACACAAAATTCCAAACCACCGCCATATTAGTTTTGCCCATTTTGAAATGTTTAAATACACATACAAGAGAGGTTGTTGGAATAAACAAATGTATATCATACAATGATTATTTCACAAAACAAATTGCTGAAATATTTTTGAAATAGGTATATTTTGTCATGGCACGATTTTTGTTTAGAAACGTTTTCACGTCATAATTGTTTTACGTACTTAGATTATTTTTAATTTGAAACGGCCCTCTGACAGCTTTCGGGAATAATTTATGTTTATTTCAAGAATTCGTGGAGTTTTAATTTCCAAAACAACAAAAACATTACAGCATAGCATGCTAGACAGTTGAATGCCGTGGTGTTCTGACTCAAACCTCAGAAAACTACAAAAAACGAAACTCAAAACTTATTGGAACACGGCCTTATATACAGTATAAACAGCTGCTGTCAATCATATGAAGCTCATATACATTTTTAGTGGTGTCGATATATGACAGAGCTAAGGGCACCGACGTTAATGTATCCAGTAGGGGCCAAGGCTATATAAGGCTTATATAAGATCTCTGTTAATACGAAATCAAGCTATGCGGGGAATGACAAATAATGTGCAAGTTTGCATATACCTGCAAAATTTGTTTTCTTCTGCAATCGTTTTGCTTTGTTTACCCGTAAATATTGTTACATACGTTTTTTTTTTCACCAGTAACTTTTAAAACATTTTTCAGTACCTTTGGACTAAGCATCTNAAAAAAAAAAAAAAAAAAAAAAAAGGAAACAGCTAGTGTTTTAATCAATAATCCTCCCATTTAAGTAAACAGCAGCGCAAATGGTTTCTCTTAACTATATGAAAAGCAAAGTGTTAAACGTACGAATTATTGCACTGGTAAAGTTATACAGATTAAAGATTACTCAGGAAGACCAGGTTTTAGTTCTAAGTTTAGTACAATACTCGTTATTCATAACAAAATCCGTATTTATGGAAGTTTTTATTTTGTCAACACATAATGCAGAGCAAAAAAATGGATTCCCCATGTTAGATTGAATGAAGATATGTTCTTGGAAATCTAATTTTGCCCTAAAAAGAAGTTGCATGTTTCTTTTGCTAGTAGCAGAACTTTTCCTTGTCTAGTTCAACGATTATCACCTTTCCATTGGAGAAAAACGACACAGACTTGAAAGGTGATCTTTCTTCATTGTAGATCTTAGCTAAGCCATTACAGGACGCAGTGTTTTAAATGACCACTCTACTGTGCATGTTGTCGGCGGTGTGAAGAGGAAGTAGACTATTGCTTTCTTTACTGCCGGGNTTTAAATGACCACTCTACTGTGCATGTTGTCGGCGGTGTGAAGAGGAAGTAGACTATTGCTTTCTTTACTGCCGGGAAAAAAAAAATAGTTTTTAGGAACAGAGAAGCCATCACAATATTTCTCCAACCAGTCATTCCTTTCCCTTCATATTTTCATGTTCTGGCTTCTGCTTCTAGGTTATCAGTGTCAATTTTGCCAATGTTTAACCTTATGTACTTTTTACAACGAAACAGGATATAAAAAATTTCCTTTGAGAGGTATTTCGTTGCTGCTTGTAAATCTGCTCTCAAAGATGTAATGAGGCAATCCGTTTGATATNAATTTCCTTTGAGAGGTATTTCGTTGCTGCTTGTAAATCTGCTCTCAAAGATGTAATGAGGCAATCCGTTTGATATTTAACAGTTATTGCGGTATGACTGCTTTCCAGCAAGCTTCAGTCAGTATTTTAATAGTAATGTAGCGTTTTTCGCACATTCCTTTAACAGCAGTAAATATTTGTTTGAACTTTGCTTGTTTCAGTGCTGTGTTTATCGAAATCTGAAGCAGATTATTTTGTATAAAGCTATGGACAGAATGTATGTCACTATCCACAGTCTGCGATTGCAATTTGATTGCTACAGGCTGAAGGTATAAGGAAGTAACTTTTAAATGGAAAGCAAATATCACTGAAGATGTCGCACTGTGTAACTGAAAAGCTCTAAAATTGAGTACTTTGACTGGCGTTTGTGTACGATGAGAGTTCCCTCCCGCAGAACTTCCTCCATCACCAAGAAATGTGAAAATAAACTAATCTACTTATACTTTACAGTCCATATTGTGTTTTTTTTTGGCGCACAGGAAGGAGATGTTTGTCACAAGTTTTATACAAAAAAAACCACGTTCTCTGAAAAATGCTGTAACCTCCTCAATAGTCCTGATAGTATTCCTTATCTCTTGCACAGCGTTCAGATCATTAGCCAATACGTAACGAGAGAGCAGGAAAGTTAGATAAACTTGCAAGTTATCTGAATATTTCATATTTAAAACATTTTTCAAAACACCAGATGTAACTTTGCTAAGGGTAGCTCGCCCCTCCCCCCTCCCCCCGGGCACCTGTTATCACCCTACCTAATGGGTCCCCATGGACAGAGCTTTGTAGCAATACAAGTACAGTTCGGAACAAAATATTTTACTTTGCAGCACCTAAATCGATAGATATACACTGAAGGGCAAAAAAAACTGGTATACGCGTGCTATGCAAATAACAGAGGTATGGAACCAATCAGAGTAACGCGATGCGGTTGGCAGCTAGATCGGTTACTGCTGCTACAATGGCAGGTTATCAAGATTTAAGTGAGTTTGAACGTGGTGTTATAGTCGGCGCACGAGAGATGGGACATAGCATCTCCGAGGTAGCGATAACATTTGGATGTTCGCGTACGACCATTTCACGAGTGTACCGTGAATATCGGGAATCCGGTAAAACATCACATCTTCGACATCGCTGCGGCCGGAAAAAGATCGTGAAAGAACGGGACAAACGACGGCTGACGAGAATAATTAAACGTGACAGATGTGCAACCCTTTCTCAAATTGGCGCAGATTGAATTTGTGGACTGCCCTGCAGGATTAATGCTGTGAATTGCCTCCTGCATACCTTCAGACATTAGTCGAGTCCATGCCACGTCGTCTTGCGGCACTTCTGCGTACTCGGGGGGCCCTACACGATATTAGGCAAGTGTACCAGTTTTTTTTTGGATCTTCAGTGTATTTATGTGTGACTGAAAGGGCCAGTTATGGTTTTATGGTTTTGGCCCTTATGTTCCCAGAGGAGAACACAGCAACACGACACTGACCGCGGCTTCGAGGGCTCGCTTGAACTCGCGCCATGAACGTTGCGTGTTCCGATCACATCGGGGAGTCCATTGCCTTTCAGTGCGCCTCGGCGTCAATCCATCTCCCTCCCCCTCCTCCTCCCTCCACCTCTTACCCTACTTCCCTCTTGAGCCCGAGTTACCGTCATTGTTCTCACTTCGCACCCGTGCTCGATGCTGTTTTTTTTCTCGCTCTTTCGTTTTTTTTGTGTTGGCGGGCGCCAGGGATCGGTGACCTACATATGAACCATACATGTGCAAATATATGTATAGCCTCTCGGATGGCTGAGAAATGGCTGCCGTTTGTTCGTGCTCAATGATTCCTGTTAAATGAACGAAATGGGAAAATGCTGCCATCTACCAATGCGGACAGTGGCAGGGGAAAAAGTTCGTGGTTTGCTTTTGAAAACCAATTAAATTGCATTAAATTTGAGAATTTTAGAAAAGAGTACATTCCAAAAATAATTAAAATCATATTTTGTTTTTAGATCTAAACGAACCCAGCAATTCGCGGACATTTTGAGTTTTTTCTTTGTGGGGTTGTTATATTAATTAACTGTTATTATAGTCGCGTAAAATGAATTTGTTTCGTTTTATTAGCGTATCCTTCGTTTGTTAATATACAGATTTGGTACAATTATTGTCAGTGGCGTGTGGTCAACTGTTGCAAGGTAGGCTGGCGGTAGATCTGTGCTGTGTNCAGATTTGGTACAATTATTGTCAGTGGCGTGTGGTCAACTGTTGCAAGGTAGGCTGGCGGTAGATCTGTGCTGTGTCCTGTTGCTTGCTAGTTATCACTTCCACCAGTAAAACGTAGCTCGGCAGCTGACGCCACAGGACGGGTGTAATGGGTCCCTTGCTGCTCGCTTGTGAGTGGTCGGAATGCATTCAGTTTCCCTAGGCTGCACGGCGGTTACTGACTTCTGCTGCGTGCACACAGAATGTACAGTAGTGAGCAAGTACCAGCTTACCTTGNAGGCTGCACGGCGGTTACTGACTTCTGCTGCGTGCACACAGAATGTACAGTAGTGAGCAAGTACCAGCTTACCTTGCAACACTTCACCACACGCCACTGCTTATTGTATATACCTAAACATATAATTTATAGGTACTGAGTGAAGTGGACAGTATAAGTTCTTCAATGCATTATAACTATTGCCGGCATGTTTGAATATCGCAGAAAATATTCCTCTGCTGCGACGGAGTATTTGCACGAGTGCATTTAGTTACATTACGCTTCCCTGCTTCGAATGCAAAATTTGCTCCCCACCGTCTACCGGATCGTCTTCTTTTATTGCGAAAGCATCATTTTGCAAAGTGTAATAAACCTTACACTTTTCGGCTGATTGTGTACACAGCGAAATTACAACTTGACTGAAAATACTTGTAGTACGAGTTTGTAAAATGAACACTTCCCTCCTCCGTTCGTAGTTAATTCATTGTCGGATAACACTAACACGGAATAAAAATTATAGGAAACAATATGCGTGGCAAAATAAATCATTGTTAACTTATAAATGGACAGAAAGTAGGCCTAACTGTAAGTTTCTTAAACACTTTGTAAAAAAGAGGAAGTATAAATGCGTTGGCAGCGAGCTGCTTGGTCCTTGTTATTAGTAACCCACAATTAGTCAGATCTATTAACTTTATGCTAGAGAAAAATTACAGTCTTAAATTACGGTTCTCCTAAATTTTCATGTTATGGCGAGAATGTTCAATTTTTTTCCGACGATTCCACCCCGTCGTTGTGGACACTACCGTGGTTGGTTCGAATGCTAACACAAACTGTTTATAACAGCGACAGAGAATGTACAATGACAAATTACGGCCAAGGTAAACACATCTAAAAACTAAAAGCAGTGTGCACACCAATCGATGCATTCTGTATGGGGAATGTCCTAGGTTCTGTGGAAGTTTTTAATAGTGGAGCGATTCCAACGCATTGTGTGGGAAACCTGTGTAAAACTTCCAGTTACGTTACACGAGTGTTTTATTCCGGTTTACCGATTTTAATATTAGCTACCCGCTTTATGTTATTTATAAATAATACCTTTTGAACCATCTATAAAAATAAGTAATTTGAACATTGGTTAGCTGCTTGTCATTTGTCATAATTTTGTGTCGTGGTTTACGGGAAAAAAATTTGTCAAGTGGAATGTACATGTGCTGGATGTTTTACAAAAACAGCAAACAGTTTTGAGGATTTCTTTGGGGGGTGGTTTTGCATTGTAAAAGTAGTGTTTAAGTAAATGCTGAAAAGAGATTAATCCAAAACCTCGTAAACGAATTTTTACAAATGTAAAAGTTCGAGCAGTTGTAATGTCGTAATAAAAAAATGAAAGTGACTATTGTGAATGCGTGGTGAATATTGATAAATACCCACAGTTCTGGCGATACTGCTTGGTAAAAAACTGAAAAGTACAGTGAATCACCAAAATTGATGACTTGATCTTTAACCGTAAGTTATCTCTATCTTGCTTGAAGGTTTCTTTTCTCGTGAACTTGGTAGATGTACGATCCCGTCCAGAATCGAACTCGAGGCGCCTTGGTTGCAAGGGAATAAACGTCTAAGATTGGTCGGGTGGTAGGAGGGTAGGATAAGCTGGCATTCCTTCTCTCACTCTCTCTCTCTCTCTTCGTCTCTCTCATACCCCTTCCCCCCACCTTGGCAGCATTATTGGTGGATCTCGCCACCAGTTTCGCAGAACAACCTCGGTTCCACGTGACGTGGGTACGCATTAAGTACGCATTGGGATCGAATTCCCGGATGAACAACGGAAAGAAAGTAGACTTCAGTATTCAGACCAGTGTCGCCAACCGCAGGGAAATGTTCCTGTTTGTAGGGATTTTTTTTAATGATTTGGGGTTGCTGTAGGGACGGGCCTTTCGGGGAGAATGTAGGGACATTTAAATGTATAAAAGATTGGCTCAGAGCTCCTTAATTCGGTTTTAGTGATAGATTCTTCCCTTACAGCAAGTAAAAAAGATGGCATGTCATGTGATATAGACGAGCAACATGTTATTTCGCCACAACATTACAACTTACGACTTTATTGAAACGTAGTAAATTTTTCTGTTTTATAGAAACTAAAAAGCAAAGAATACTGAAGTTAGTGCCGAAGTACATTATTGAGTTTTATTGTAATATGGGGTGCATTTTTATAGCGTACTTTTAAATTTATCTTACTTACATTTTAATCGATTGTAGGGACATGCGTCTCACCAAAAAATGGTTGGCAATACTGATTCAGACCTCTTACTGGTCATAATTTATCGGAAAACACATCGCACGTACTCACGAATCGGTGTTGAGCTCTGGCGGAAAGCTTGGAAAACATAAAACTAAGACGGATTTGCTTCTGTGTTATCGCATGTTCTATGCTGTGATCGTGCCCTGCCCTGCAGTCAGACGTGACAGCTAACAACAGCCTTGACAACCACTTCCCTTTAGTCATCGATGATCGTGGCCCAGTTTGGCAGATTGCACTATTATCTCAGGAACGTGATGTAAATGTACCGACCGTGCAAAAAGTTTTGATCGCGAATTTATGTTCTGTTNGGACGCTATTTGAGAGATCTTATAACAGAGACTTAAGTGTACAGCTAGAGTTAAGATATATTTAAAATTTTAAACTTAGCTTGATTGAAAAATTACCGTAACATAAAATATAGTGTATAAAAGTATAATACTGATGTAGTTGCTTCTTAGTCTTATTTGCCAAAACTAATTTTGCGTAAGGAATTAAGTTGTTTGTATATGGATACACAACTGAACTTAGAAGACAGTTTTCAAAATTTAATGGGATACATCGTTTTACAATAGACTAAAATTGAGGAAGGGTGAATTTAGCCTTACAAACGGCCAGAACTCAAACTGCTGTGACGTGCCATTTGTTTCCATTTTGGTTTTACATTTCTTGTACTGTTGAACCCATAAAGTTGTTGTATGTTATGACCTTCTAAATAAGAATGACTCTTTCCATTGAAGAAACCGGGTGACTACTCTTTATGACGGCAAGTGGTGGGTTAAATAATGAACAAATTTATAGAACTCTTGCAGGGAGAAAACGATTATTTCCGCAGAAGTATAAAGAATAATTGTCATTTTCTACACACATCTGCGTTCATTGAATATCATGCACATTTAAATGTGTTTTTAATGATTAAAATAATTAAAACTGTAGTGTTAGATTGGTTAAACGCCGGTTAAAAGTAAATAGCTATATTTGACAGTATAGTTGATAACATTATGACTATATAAAAATATTATTTTTTTGGCAGTGTATTTCATTCGTGCCTTAAACGTTTTCTTTTAAATGCCGTGTACTGATAGTAGTTCTGAATAAAACGTTCTTGTGGTTTTTTTCGTAGTCTGGATCAGGATAAATTCTCCATATGTTAAAATAGTTTGCTTGAAGTAAATAAAACTTTAATAATAAATCGCGCCACCAATTGTGATACGGTGTATGGACGCCCGTGTCACAAAATTACTAATACTTCGTTTTTTATCATACTATCGTAAAAAAACCGTGTAAAAAGTTTTATTATTTCTCTTTTTTCAATGGCCAGGGAGTCCACTAGTGTATGTGACGGGCAAAGTGTGGCTCGGCGTAACGCGATTAAAATTTAGTAAATTTGTGGTGTAACTGCTGATAGCTTCCGGGTCGTGGTGGTATATCCATTAACTTAATCATTACTTTAGGATAAATTTCATTGAAAACGAAGTAGTTTTCCCATTTCTCAAATAAAGTACGATGGACCGCAGATGCGATAAGCCTGTCAGAGCGCATTTACGTAGAGCATCTTCATTTCGGACTCCATGGATCACGTTGATGTATCTTGCTGAACAAAAAGCTTTTTGATAATATTTCAAGGTAACCTATTATTACTATTTTGATATTTCATATGCAATAAGCAAGTACAAAATATTCTTGTCACATTTTTTTCCTCTAGAAGTGAAATATTACTTCAGAGTAGTTAATATGATCAAAAACATATTTTTAGTAAGTATTAAAATGGCGATAGACTCGTGAGAGTGGGAATAATCAAGCCTAAAAACCACTTTCCCTTCCTTCGATACAGTACTATGAGAAAATTACACAAAATAGCACCTGTAAAATATTTTTCTAGCGTTGAAATGCCTGAAAAGAATGTTTTCATAATAGTTAAAATAATATTTCCAGTTCAGATACGTTTCTGTTAAACAAGGTAAATAAAATGGCTGTTAAACATTCTCTCGTGTGTCATGCGAGACAGAACACGATGTAACAAATGTTTACGGCTGTTCAAAAGTAACTAAATTTGACACCGGAGTTCTTTTGTGGTAAGCGGGCGTGGAACATAGTTATTTTTGTCATGGTGGTGTTCTGTTAGTCTCATGGTCGGACGTTGCAGTTTTGCAAGACTTCCTGTTCCTGCTAGTACTGTACCTTGCGCGGGGCTATGGCGAAACATTGGCGCTCGCTTTCATCTCCCTCAACGCTCATTTTGATTGGTGCTTGGAAAACGCCATGTTGGCCTTAAGGAGACGAACCACTTTAAACTGACAGGTGTCTGCGAATCCAGCTCGCGGACACCTGCAGCCCAAGGACGTGCGAAACCTGCTCCAGTTCTATCTGCCCCTTGCATTTTTTTTTTTTTTTTTTAAATTGACTATCACTATTGGCTTATTAATTCCAGAATTTTCCTGAAAGCCGATCGGTTACTTCGACGTGAAAGATCGCAATGATATTTCGTTGAAGACACCTGTAATTATTGACCCAGTTCCAGCACCAATCCACTACCATTAGACGAAGCATTGTAAAAAAAAAAAAAGAACAGAAATACTATGACGAGGATTGCAGGTGAGAGTTTTCGGAGCTTATTTGGATCTCGCAGAGGATGCCAAATAACACGGCTACAAATCTTAGGTTTTCACATAATAAACTCGAGTGCATGTATATGTTAGTGGTGCATCTCACCATTGACTTTTTAAAATTGATTTCAGTGACAGAGAACTGATGTTGACATAAAATTATTCCAAACATCACATTAAAATTTTTATTACGCTTATAGCACATGTTTATCAGAGTATGGCAGTAATTGCATTACCATTTCTCGTGTTACGATGAACGTCGGCGAGGGTGAAATGAGGTAAAGGTTGAGCTACGGCGGGGGAAATGGGAGCGCCCCGAGAAAACCCGCCGACCATCGGCATCGTCCGGCACGATTCCCACAAGCCAAAATCCGGGAGCGACACCGCTGGGAATCGAACCCGGTTCGCCTGGGAGGCAGGCCCTGTATAAAGTCTAGAATCTTTGAAAACGTGTCGTCATAACGTGTTATTGACAACTTGGTGAGAGTTCGCGTGTGAGAGATGTATATTTCGAATCCGCGCGAGGTATTATCGACTTCAGCTCTCCTGCGGCTCTTTTCATACCTCCCCGGCCACGCTCTGTTGATATATGATGCATCGTGCATGTACCGCTCAACCCCCGTATGTAGTCCTACCATTGGCATGGTCGGGTCGGACGGGGAGGGGAGCGTGGAGGATGAGGTCCCATCAGCGGATATGTGTCGCAATCCGCTTGTACGGCTGACTGACCTTTCAGTGTGACGATGAAATGGT
>NQII01000553.1:256540-267218 GCA_002778355.1 Clitarchus hookeri | reverse complement strand
TAGTACTCTCGACATTATTTTGTCTGTGGCTGGGAATGATTCCGTTCATATGACCTGCGTTCCGGCACAATTTAACTATAATTTGGTTTCCTACGGGGAATTGCTCCCGCCATACTTTTGTGACGCCAATTGAAGCTGGCTGTCCTTATCTCTTATTCATTCCCCTCGTTTCTGTCCTCTTAAAAATTGCATGGAATAGATGGGACGCTTGCGCGTATGCAATGGCTTGTAGGAGAAGTGGGCGTAAAAACTCTCAAACGATTTAAAGCGTCATTCTGAAAGGGCAAATGTTCATTATTTTACAGGTCGACAAACACAATTAGAGTTTTATAGACTATGTAATTTTTTTAATAATTTTGAATACATTATTTTTATGTAACTTCTACTTTTATTTTTTTTTTAGTTATAAAAATGAAAGTCCGTCAGTTACAAAAATTCAAGAGAGCCAAAAGGTAATATTTTTAAAAGAAAGACTTGTACATAAAATAAACAAAAAACCTCCATATATTCTACACTTCTCCTTAAGCATATAAACGCATTTCCACTAGTGTGTGTTTGTATTTGGAGTAATAGTATTGCATTTCGCCACGCGTATTTGGGCGTGTATGTGTTATAATTTGTCCCAGCACAATACGACTATGATTTTGGTGGGCTATTACGCAGAAACTGCGTAATCGGAATGCTTTTCGTTTATAAAAAACTTAATCAGTTTTAATATGAAAACTGTGGTNCTTCTCCTTAAGCATATAAACGCATTTCCACTAGTGTGTGTTTGTATTTGGAGTAATAGTATTGCATTTCGCCACGTGTATTTGGGCGTGTATGTGTTATAATTTGTCCCAGCACAATACGACTATGATTTTGGTGGGCTGTTACGCAGAAACTGCGTAATCGGAATGCTTTTCGTTTATAAAAAACTTAATCAGTTTTAATATGAAAACTGTGGTNGTTACGCAGAAACTGCGTAATCGGAATGCTTTTCGTTTATAAAAAACTTAATCAGTTTTAATATGAAAACTGTGGTAGTTTGAATATCTACTGGCAGGACAGTGATCACATGTTTTTAGCATAACTCACGTTGTTTTCTTTTTCGTTCAGCATAAATGTCGATATTGTGGAGGTTTTTCTCTCTTCATTTCACCGTAAATATCACTTCGATCACTTAGTCTGTTCCGGTCGAATGACGTAAAATGTATGCCACCATTCAATATAATTTTTTTAATTTTCTATAAAACTGATGAAAACCCTTACGGGTTGTAAAACAGTCGAGATTTATGACCTACTTCTCAAGCAGACTGCTGACAAATGGAGAAAAATAAGAAAATGTGCAAAACTGTTGAATATGAAGCGAAGAACCATCGTATAAATTTCGAACTTTATGTTTGGAATATATGGTTTGCATGTCTTTTAGTCAGTCAGTACATGCCTAGTTAGTTACGCAAAAGTCTGCTTTAACCTGTAACTGCTACTTTAAAAGTCGCGAGTTCAAAATTATGTTATGTATGATTGCCTGGACAGTAGATGAAATACAAATCGATGCAACACTATAAAGAAGCAGGAAAGTTTTTACCGATATACACGAAGCTAGAAAAGGTGTTGAACTGGCCGTATTAATGCTCCGCAATATTGTAATTATTGATAGAAATATCAATAGTTGGTGCTCACCAATCTCGTGCGAAGATGAACCATTTTAAACAATTTACCATTTTTGAACAGTATTGTGTGATAAGCGTATGTGAGAATTTCTTAAGTTTGTGATGATTTTTTTAAGAATTAAAATTTCAATTTCGGTAGTTTGTATTTTTGGAACCAGCCAATGTAGCTCGGCCAGGTGTACTGACAAATACGTAGTCTCACACTTGGAGGTTTGGTTCTTGACTTTGTGATTGATATTGTAACCCAAGCGTAACCACGCTATATCTTACTGTGTTGTGGCTGAACTCGTTGTTAAAAACCGCTGTGGACTAGATTGTACCACAGTAACGAGATGTGTTTTAAAGCTTAAAAGGATTATTGAACTAAAATAATAAATTTAATTGTGAATTTTAAGTTTATTCTGTATAATTATTTAACATGGACAGATTTTGTACTTTCAACTATTAGGTTTAAAGAACTCTGTTTTCTCGGCAGTTAGCCCTTGTCATTAAATGCCCGCACTGACAGTTCTATTTGAGAATCCGCTGAGCCGTCCATTTTTCGGATGGTAGCAAGTTAATGTTAGGCGTTATCATTGTGTGCATAGGCACTGTCTTCTATTCCCACCTACATTTGAGTTAAACATTAGTTTCTTTTTCCACATCAATACATACTATTTCCTACAGTTTGTAAAATTCGCATACTCTATTCGCGGTTATTTTTGCACTTTTTGAATCAAACCTTTGAATTATAACCTCATGAATGACGTGTTTGGTTGTTTCTCAAGCATGTTATGTATCACAAGCGTTTTATATTTGTGTTAAAAATAAAACACATTTTTTTTTCGGTTTTAAATTCAACTTTGGTTTATATTTCACCTATTAATTATAATACTTTTTTGTAATTAATATGAAAACTAACGTAGAGAAAATAGGTGTTTTGTTAATACCTGGGTCAGAAATGGTTCTCATGCGAAATATTATTAAACCGAGTCCGCACGAATGCGGTGAGTTATTCCTTCGGTGCGATTTTATAGAATTGTCTAAGCTTTGTTTGCATGAGGCGAAGGAATATCCTGAAAGAAGAACTTAAGCAGGGCTTCAGAAAAGTTGGAAGTAGCAGTGAACGGCCCGAAGTCATTATGCATTTTAGAGACGATCCTTTGTAGAGGTTAATCGATGGAACAGACACCTAGCTACGTGCTGTGTATGATGTGCTATCACCAGAGACCTGAAAAATTCGCGAGTTCAACGACCTGCAGGCTGAACTCTACAGTCTCGCGTACAAACATGCCGATGTCAACTGCTGTCACAGTGGAAGGCGACGATTGGGCTAGCGTTCCCCAGAAGGTGTCGAAACACCGCGTGGTCCAATAGCTGAAGTTATATAAACACACGTGTTTTGAATTCTAGCTTGTACCAAAATGAATCCGCGAATTTTTCAGGTCTCTAGCTATCACGTACAGATTTCATTATATGCTGCGATCCGGACTTCAGGAGTACAATTTCCTGGGCACCGAACATGGTCGTGGCCTAGCGTCTGGAACACCGACGAGGACCCTGGATAGGCCGGCAAGAAAGCCGGGGGTCGAAAAACTGGAATCCCCTTTCTTAGACAGACTTGCTGACATCTCCCGTGTCTCCGTGCCTTGAGAAAGCGCCACTAACGTGCTTTTTGCTGCCAAGTTTGCAAGGTTGTCGGCGAAGAAACAATGGAGCCAGGATGAAACGCTAGACGGTGGCCCGCGCAGCAAGAAGTTTTGAGAAGCGCAAGCATGTGTTAACGACGAACTGGTGACCGTTTCACTAAACACCATTTCACACCATTAAAAATATTTCGAATTCAATTTATTGAACTAAAAATGTTCTTAATTTGTCTTGCAATGATTCTCATTCAATAAACTTCCAAGTCTCCACGTGAAAATTATTCACAAACTTTTTAATGAAACAAATTAAATAAATACCAAAATTAAATTTTTGGAAGTAAACCGCGACTCATGCACGACACGAAAATAATTGGTTAAGCCACAACAAATTTTCTTCATATTATTTTACATTTTCTTTTTTAAAAATATGCGTCCTTATTTTGTAACAACTTCAAACGTGGGCACATAACTCTATTATTGTGAGATCACTTCCATTAATATTGCCAGAAAAGCTGTGATCGGAGACTGAAATGTTGAATTCAAGAAATATAGAACATGATGAAAACGAAAATCTTGAAGGAAAAAGACACATTCAAGAAATGGAAAGAGAAAATGACCGCGATTATGACAGTGTCGTCATTCGTCATATAGCATTTAAAGAATTGAATTGAACAAAAATTGAAGGTAATTTGAAGAAAAATTTAATAGTTTGAAAGGGTCTTAAAGCGCCTTAGGAGAACCACGATTTAAGGTCGTTCAAGAGTCTAAAATTATTTTCTGCAGCTTTATTGTATTACATTATTTGTCGTTATGATAATAGTCTAAAAAATGAATAAAATGAGTTTTAGGAATTTGTTTTTTCTGGTACAAAGTCAAAATTGAACAAAATAAGTACTTTACAATACATCTTAATAATTATTAAAATAGTATGTAATATATTTTTTGGAAATATGTTATGCGGTTCGCCCGTATTTCAATTCTTAACTTTTGAGATAAACTTTAAAGTGAAAAAGCCAAAAGTTAAATTCATACGCAGATTGAACAAAATGTTCAATCTCGAAGAAATTGCGACATGCCACCCCAGAAACTTAAATACATTTTTTACCTAAAACGTTTTTTTTTAAATTTTCTTTTTTGAAATGTTTACGAATCACAATTGTAAGTTACAATTCTCATACGCTAAGGAAAAGTACGATTCATTTTATTTTTCACTTGATTTGCTATTCTAATAAAGTTATCGTTTGACGAAACCGTAAAATATACTCACTCTAAAAGAAAAAAAACACTCTTGAACAAGGGGCCGGGTGGTGTAGTGGTCCGACTACTCGCCTCCCACCAAGGCGAGTTGGGTTCGATTCCCGGCTGGATGACTCCCGGATTTTCTCATGTGGGAATCGTGCTGGACGATGAAGCTTGTCGGCGGGTTTTCTCGGGGATCTCCAGTTTTCCCCGCCCTTGAATTCTACTGCTGCTCCACCCCACCTCATCCTCATCGGCTCTCAACACCTCGATGTTTAAAAGAAAATTTAACGGGTTCGAAACCTGGTTAAGTCTTGGTTTAATAGACTGTTTTTATACGGTAATGGTAATGGAAGGTTAGTTTGGTAAGCAAGTCGCACATTGGATATACCCTAAGCTTGTAAGCGGGGACGTTAAATCTATAGTCGAAAGAAAAAGAATGGCGAATAGCGCAAACCGGAAGTATGGTGGATGCAGTGTAACCACAGCGAAATTCCACCAGAACAATTACGGATTCTTCGCTCTCAACCCTAAAACGGAATAGGTTAACTAAAAAGCTTTTAATTCCAAATATATCTTTATTTTTGTGTTGTTACAGTTGGCATAGCAGAAGGTAACTAACGGAATGTTATATCATATTCCGTTACCACACGTGTGCCCCTTCTAAATTAGTATTCCAAATTATTATTGTTATTATTTAACGTCGCACGCACGTACAGATGCTACTGGGATAGAAAACGAAAGCATCTCTGCTCGTGTAGTACGGGCCGGGTTAGCATGCCTCACTGACATTAGCGAGGTAGTGAGCGCATTCCCTTCCGAATGGTTGCACCGGGGGGAGGAAGGGGATTTAACAAGTAGTTTATCCAAGTGTTTTATTACGACCCCATTCCAGACGAATGGTAGCGCAATTACTTAATATGCAACTCCCNCCCCCCCCTTAACAGTTTTCACCCTTCTTATTACGGGGCCCGTCTCCGTCGACCTTTTCATGTCTACCGAACGCACATTCATCGTTACAGGTACCGTGCGCGAGGGAGGCTATCAAAGAAAACTGTGCGTTGCATAATTTTGTATTGTAACCGTCCAATTCTCTATATGTAAAAAAAAACCTGTTCATGACCGTGGTTGAATTCGTTATTTGGTAATTTAGAATGTCATGTGCTGGAATTTGAGCCACTCCCAATGTTCACTCTCAGAACTGCATTATTGAATATTTCGATGTTTATTTGTTATTTGGGCAATAAAAATAAATAAACAGGAAATAATTTCTCTCCAAATAATAAAACCACATTTTATTTACTCATTCTCTTAACACACACACATATATGTGTATATATATATACACACATATATATTTCAAAACTTAATTATATGTAACAGAGAAAATAAGCAATGAAAAAATTACGCTTCACTAAGTTTTCCCGCTTTGTTGTTGCTCCCCTGTCAATACCCTTGCTAATCACAATCGAAGTGACGCTGCTCGCTGTGTGTTGTGAGAATATTCCGTAAATAAAACGGGTTATAATGAGTCATAACTGAGTGATTTTCCCTATGTTTCTTCAGCGTATATGAGAGTTCGTTCCGGCTCGAAGAGTTGCGAAAAAGGGAAGAGCCACGTATACGATAATGAAGATAGTGTTGACGGTGAAAACAGTGGCGATTTTTTCGACGTCCTCACACATCTCCTCGCCGGCTTTGCTGAAGAAAATGTCGTGAATAATGAACAACACGACAAGAACACCGACTACATACTTCCTGAAGACCTCAATGAACTTGTTGATACTCAGACATTTGATTGCCTTGCACAGCAGGGAGATATCTTTAATCATCGGTGAACTTAAGAAACGGGGTTACATCGAATGAAACCATTGTGGACTATCTATCATCTGCAAACATCAGATATAAGCAAAGATTGAATGCATGGAAAAAGTAGGATAATACATTTATGTGTTCTTAGTTGTACACTTTTAATTAATTGAACCTTACCCTACTGCATTTCTGAAAAACGTATTATTTCAGTGGTGTATAAAATCGAATGTAAGGGTCTTTTGTAAAGAAAAATTGAACGAGAAAGTGCGTTACGGGGAATATGGTACAATATGAAGTATTATGTCTTTCTCGGGCTTTTTAAGTTGGCTGAGTTTCGTTTGACAAACAAAGGAACTGAGGAAGAAATGTTTTTGAGTAATGAAAGGGCGATAATCTGGGAGCGACCCTGCCGGGAATTGAACCTGTCTTGTCGTGTGGGCCAAAGAGGCAGAGTAAAGAATGTGCTGGTGTTGAGGTGGACCTCCTGTGCGAAAATGTGTGTACAAAAGAAAGGATTCTGTACGCGTATTAGTGATGGGAAACGAGAGATCTAGCCAATGCAGTCCCTTCTCTTATGTGACACAGTGGAAGAGGTCAAATGGTGCTGGGGTGCGGTTTTTGATGGGGAGCCTGAACTGGTGTATCCAAATCTTCATAATTTCGCAGATTGCAGTAGGCATTCTGACCTGATTAATCTCTCCTATAGCCTTAAACTTTTTTGATTTTGCATGGGTAATAAACCTTATGCGCGTAAACATGAGTATTTTTTTAAAAAATGTTTTTGTGAATCTATTGCTTATGTAATTGCATTATACAAAATTTTCTGTATGTATGGCATTAAAAGGGGCTGATAGAGCGCAAGTCATCATTTATCGTTCGTATGTCTATGTGATAAACTGACATGGCTGGGCTGAAGAAACATTGCCAACATGCGTATGTATCACTGCATGTTCATAAAGAACTAGGGACTATTTTAGAATCAGTATTTAGCTCTGATATTATGACGTGTACTCTGAAATAAAAAAAAATTATATATAATACGACTGGACTTTTTTTTTTTAATTCTCTTCTTAATACAACGAACGACTCCTTTCATCCGCTGATGCATATACTTAGAAATATCAGTGGTCAATTAATGTTAAACCTTTTGGGAGGAAAAAAATCTAACAAAATAATCGACCCGCTCACATCTGCAACGAGTTTAAACCTCCATTCATGAATAAAATATGTAACCCTTGTTGCGACGGGAAAATCCAAGACATTTGTATATTTATAAATAAAATCGGTATTTTTTAAATACATTTTAAAAATTTTTTTGCCGGTGGCACTGTTAACACAAACTGAGATATGATTCGAGGTTAAAACACTATTTATGCCAGTGAGTGCTTCGAAACGTTTTAACACTTCCTCTACTTGTAGTTTTAGTGCAACTAGAGTATATTTTAGTAAATCAAAATATTATATACACACTAGCTGACCCGGCAAACGTTGTTTTGCCATAAAAAGTATTTCTAGTGATTATAGTATTAGAAAAAAATAACTATAACTTATTGTAAGTGTGTGAGGATGTGGTATATTAGTGGAAGAGGCATGGAGCTCTGTGGACGATGACGGAATATAAAATTAGATAATTTAATAAATATTAATAAAATGGAAATACAAACAATTACAGCTTTGCGATCAATAATAAAGTTAATTAAGAAGTACACTTAATTATTGAAAATATAATTGTAAACACGTCACTACTACGATCTGAGCACAAATGAATAAGAGAAAGGTTATTGTGTGAGAGAAAGTGGAGACCGGCTACTCCGTGCTGTGTCACTGGGAGACACCTGGTGGGAATAAATTGTAACCTAGATCGATAAATGATCGATGATAATTGATCAGTTATCGACCTAGGGTAAAATTTATTGAATTACTAACATCGCTATAAAAAATTAAGGGTTGGTGGAAGAAGGGTGAAAATTTAGGAGGGTATGAATTTTTTGATGCCACATCATAAAAAAATAAAAAATAAAAATTTTGTTTAAACAATAAAAAAAAATTGTTTGGGGGTGGCCACCCTTATTACTTGGGGGTGTAAAAAATATATATAAATCTATTCTCAGACCTACCGAGTACACATAAAAAATTTCATAAAAATCGGTCCAGCCGTTTCGGAGGAGTTCAGTGACTAACACTGTGACGGGAGAATTTTATATATTAGATGAAATGGCGAATATGTTGAAAAATCTAACATGAACAATCATGTTAATCATTGTTGGCCATGTGAGTTTGACAGTTCTGTTAGCGATGGCTGAGTCAGTGTTGTCGGGTACATGCGCAAAATATGAAAACCCGTTTACCCCATCTTTAGTTTACGAGTCGAACACGCTAACACGTGTCTAAACACACTCGGTTATCATAGGTTCTTAAGATCTGCTTTCCTACGTAATTTTTTATCCTTGTGCCATATGTGGAATTAATACTACCGTGAACCCGATCACTTTGTTCATAGATCAGTTGTTTTGCTGTGAAACTGATAGGAAACTACGTATACTCCTAATGTGTTAATTCTGACTTTTATGTGCATCAAAAATAAACTAAATTTAATCAATGCCGCCTTCAGAAGCATAAACGTCACTCTTCAAATACGACTTTGAGACACAGAATTACTTTTCCTACAGTGTTGCCAGTTTTACTGGGAACATTCCAATAAGTGTATCCGTGAGAATATGCGCAGAAAGTTAATGCAAGAATATTTTTTTCGAGAGTTATTTTTATAAAGATCTTAACTAACCGTGAAACTAACTGTAGTAAAGGAACGTACATTATGCTTGCATCGATCATGTTAATGTTCGTCCACAGGGCTTACCACTACTTTTTCCTTTGCTGGTAGAAGAAACTTGTTTGCGGAAATTACAACGGTGCGAGCTCTTTTCACGCAGTTGTGAATGCTGTCTTTGGTTTTTTAGTTTAAAATATCCGGTACTGCATAAAAATAAACTTTTTTTTAGCGCCACATACTTTTTGGGATTTTATGCGAGATCCCGGCTTTCGTTTTTCCACCTAGTTGTCTTGATAATTTCAGGATAGCCGTGAGAGAGCTAAGAGAAGGACATTATCACTTTACTTCTAAAACAGAACGTATGATCGAATCCCACATATAAAATGTATGGTGCACTTAAAAAAATAGCACAGGTTAATTAGAAGAAAAGTAAGTGTTAATATACCTTTCTCAGTACGTTGATCTTTCACGTGTGTGTGGTGGGTCCAAATAGTATGAAGTTTCGTTGGCAGATTGATGCTATTATCTCCGTGCTGTCATGGGCTAGTGAACATATATATAGAATGTGCTGCAGTGATTAAATAAGTTATATGCTGCTCACGATAAAGTGAGCATTTTTGAAAGCCCTGCTTAAGATCTACTTTCATGCACAGTGTGTATTATTCCGCTGTCTGTAAAAAACATTGCCATGGGTCTGTTCACTTTATTCATGCGCTGGTCAAACGAAACTGTGAAATTATTAGAAAAGTTAATTGTTCACTAATTCTCTAATTCTTACACTTACATGCATTTAAAAACGGAAAAAGTAAATTAAATATTTTCAATATTTACAAAGGTTTACCTAACACTTTTAATTCCACGTTTATACATAAACCTACTTTAACCTCCGTCGTTACCAACTTTACTGGGTGCATTCCAATCACTGTGCCCGTTTAAATATATGGAGGCATGAGCAGTGACATTTTTCAAAGATTGATTCCAAAAGTGTTCAGTTAACCGTGAACAGCCTATACTACACAGACTGCGCGTGCGCAGTTTTCGAGCGTGCTGATATTGCGCATGCGCCAAGTCTCGGAACGTGCCTAAAACACATCTGACCTGTGCTCATGATTACGTACAAAATTTCTTGCTAGTTCGCTCCGCTTGTCAAGGGAAGAAGGGGTTGAATCCCCATGTCAGCTGCGCAGTGACAAACGTGCAGGGTCCCAACATTGAACTAATTTTCACAACTATAGCTATCAAAAATACGTAGCTTTGGCTAATGTTAGTCCATTATTTACATAAAGGCTTGTTTTGACACTCGCAGGAGACAAAAATCAGTCAATTTCGGCTTTAGTCAGAATTATTCCATTAACCCGAAGTGGCGCAAACATACTGCACTGAGTTTCTTATAGTAGACCATACTTAAAAGCATACACGGCTACCATGTTCGAATTACGATTTGTGTGGTAGACTGTTGTTGACGTAGATATTAATTAAACTAATTCTGAGATAAGTGCAGTGTATACGTGTATGTGTGTGTATATATGTATATATATATATATATATATATATATATATATATATATATATATATA
>NQII01000553.1:236870-254609 GCA_002778355.1 Clitarchus hookeri | reverse complement strand
TCTGCACTAATTCTAGTCGGGGCATCGCCTGTTTCCTTCGTCGGAGCCGCCTATCAGCTATTTCTCTTGCGTGGCTGAAGGGTCTTCCCCGAAGCATTCGCCTCGGAACATCCCCGGTTTCATTCTGGCTTCGGTTCTTCGCCGAGGGTGAATCCCCGAGTTGAAAGTTTCGTGGACAGCTGCCTGCCCTGGATATGTAACAGCGCTATGCCTATTCTCATAAGCGACATGCGTCAACTAAAAATATCTATTTTGCGTTCACTTTTAATGCATATAAGTTTAATAATTAGTAATTTGTAAAATATTTACTTTTCTAATAATTTCTCAGCTTCACTTGGCTGAAGCATGAATGAAGTAATCAGGGCCATGGCAATGCTAATTGTAGATATTGCGTAAGAATACATCATGTCATGTGCGTACAAGTAAATCATCAGCAGGTCTTTCAGAAGTGCCAACAGGACTGGTGATAAGCAGGGTTGCCGCCGATGAGCAGCGACTCGGGTCGCGGGGACTCGCCGACACTAGCCACTTGCAAACAACACAACATGTTCTACAGACATCACGACACAACACGCCAGTCGGGAGACTGGTGCGGAGTTTCACTCCCCCCGCCGATACACCTACACGTAAATTTAATAAGATAACAACAGTGGTTGACAGCTATAAATACGGGCCCCGAGCCCCGCTAAAACACGAAAACTGCGGTCCAAATTTGACCCAAATCTGTCGGGCTGCAAACTAGATTTGTAACCCCACGTAAGTTTGGGGACTTCGGTTCCAGGTCTCGAGACAGCGCGGCCTTCCCGGGACCATATGAGAAATGGACGGTGGTTCCGGAAGTCCTCAGTTTTCTTGAACAGCACATAGATGTGTTCTTCGGCACCATTGCAAGGGAGAGGGATGTAGGCGAGGACAACGCAAGCGCAGATGGTATCGGAGGAGATGCGGATCGCGGCAGTTAGCAACGAGAAAGGAACTATTCAGGCAGTTTTTTTTTCCACAGAAGTGGATACAACGTGGTTGGAGCGAGACTAGCGTTCATTGGATCGAGCATGATCGGCCAATGTGAAGAATGCGAGAGTCGTCGGCTGCTGACCTTGTCAGTGGCGTACGGCTAAGTTTGTCACGCNTGATCGGCCAATGTGAAGAATGCGAGAGTCGTCGGCTGCTGACCTTGTCAGTGGCGTACGGCTAAGTTTGTCACGCAAAGGGCGTCTTAGTATCGATGAATCGGATGGGGGTTAAAGGACATCTCTAGTAATAGTAAAAGTAAGGTTTTTTCAGTTCTCTGCAAATGTATGTTTTCACCTTCGAATCATTTGACATACCAAGACGTTACTTTCTTTATAAAACTTTCTGCCACGGATAAAAACATTTCAGAGGGGAAACAAAGTTTAGTATTTACATTCGGGAAAAAATGTAGGAACGAAAATTATATTTAAAAATGGACAACATTCGGGTGAGATATTGGTACTACCTTAGGATTTTTTAAATGTAGATGGTAACACCAATAGAACTGACTTGCCCTGTTTGTGGCTGCTTGTGTAACATTAAATATAGTTATTTAAACATGATGTCAATGTTTGGGCTATTTTACAGTAACTAGTGCCGTATTAAAATAACATAATGTTCTGATGCTAGTTAGGGTTGCAGTGAGGTAGTGGTCAGACCACTAGTGTTCTACCATGATGAACCGGGTTTGATTCCCAGCCTGGTAATACCTAGATTTCTACGTGGGAAACGTGACATACGTTTTGACTGGTAGGTATCCTCGAGGCACTCCAGTTCGCCATTGCGTTACACCGTCGGTCCATCACCTCAGCGAACCCCCTACCGCGCAAAAAAAAACTTTACAAGCGTCGCCTTAATTTCTCTTACTGGTAGCTGTGAATTTTCTGCTGATTTTTCTCTGCGCGCGTCTATCGTTTCGATATACCAACACTGTGTTGGTGGACACAACGTACGGTTCTCATTCGGTCGAAAGGCGATATCGTCGTTTCCCCCTACCCCTGCAGAAACGACGTTCGGCATTGAGCTCTAATATATCGGATCACATAGAGGTGTCCAGGCGGTGTTGAAGATTAATTGCAGTCTCCACTATGGTCGGCTTAGGATGGGTAGGGCTGGGGCTCAGCGCTGACAGCTCTCTATGAGGGCATTTAAGAGTAGACAGTTATTTTCCACATTCCTAGCACATTGCATATGCTTGCATTTTTATCTAAAGGAATAGACTAAACAAATTATAACCAATCATAAAAAATTACTTTTAAAAACAAATTACAGGAATTATATGATATATACATATATATATATATATCTGAACACTACACAAAATTGGCACGTTATACTGCAGCCCGAAATACACTATATTGTAGGCTGTTCACGGTAAAATGAGCACTTTTGAAAGGCCTNGAAATACACTATATTGTAGGCTGTTCACGGTAAAATGAGCACTTTTGAAAGGCCTGCCCAAGACCTACTTGTATGCACGTTGGGTATTCTTCTGCCTTGTGTAAAATTAACATTGCCATGGGCCTCATCAGTTTATTCATACGCCGGTCAAGTTAAACTGTGCAATTATTAGATAAGTAATTGCGTTACAAATCTGCTCATTTTTACACTTAGGTGCATTAAAAAAACAGGAAGGGAAATAAATAATTCCAGTTGTCACAAATGGTTACCTAACACATTTAATTTCACGTTAAGACATGCAACTACTTTACCTCCATCGTTACCAACTTTACTGTGCTCATATCATTTAGTGCGCCCGATTAAAATATATGCAGGTAGGATCAGTTACTTTTTTTTTAAGGTTGAGTTCAAAAGTGCTCAACTTTATCGTGAACAACCTTTATGAGAAGTATCCGTACCCGGACACTCCCCTGTAAACGTAAACTCGCGCCTAGATGTCGCTACGATCGCCGCTGCCGCTATTAAAGGATGGGAGGGCTCAATGTTGGTCAATGTTTTGAGATACTGACAGAATAGGTGGAGCAAGGAAACTCAGTGACTTCGAACTGGTATAGTTATCAGTTGACACAATAGTATGTAATCCGTCAGAACCATTTTCGCCCTTATCAAAGTCCAAGTGGACAGCCGGGGATGTGATTGTGAAGTGTAAACGGGAGGGCACAACCACAACAAAATCACAGCCGGGTAGGCCACGTGTGTTGTCCGTGGGAAACCGAAATCAGCATTGCAGGGCCGGGAATCGAGCCCACGTCCTCCCGAACGCGAGTCTAGTGGTTCACCTCTGCGTTGCTTTTTAATTGATTTGATGTTTTGTCGAGTTATCGTTTATATGTTAGGAAACAGTTTTTGGAGGTGGGGGGGATATTTTGGCTTTTGAAGAGCCTTATCCTGCCCTCTCCGCCCACACGCTGCCTCACCGACGCACGCCTGAAACGTAAACAGCCGCGGTTGGGAGGAACTATCTCGGTCGGTGGCAGGAAGAAACTTATTTCCTAGCTGGTGTTTCCTCTTCCGCCTGACGCCCGGCAGTGCGGTGGAGTTGCCGGGTCACTGGTCTCGCTAAGCGGATCTCGCTCTGTTGGCCGGGGCAAGGGAACCATGCACTGAAGATGAGGTGGACCGATAATTCGTCTTCTGCGCATGTACCCAACATTGGCCTACTCCAAAGAAACACAACTGTCGAAGTCACATGCTCAACAGTGATGAACGTTTATATCGTAATTATTATATGACAAGTGCTATTATATGAATAATATACTTTTACCAATTTTAATTTAATCAAAATGAATTACAAATTGGTTAGAGGAAGTATAAAAACATTTACATAAAAAAAACCTGTTTTCTAAACAGTGTTCTAACCTCAAATCCAATCCACGCATTTTTTGCTGGTCGTGTTGGCAGAAAAGCAGTTCAATGTTGGGACACGAAGACTGGTTGTGAGCAGCCAGCGAGATCGGTCTACCTCATCCTTAGTCTATGAAGGGAACGATTGTGTGAAATGCACCGTCGTTTGCACAGAGCAAAGATGATTATAGAGAGCTATATTTCATAGTGATGACTGGAACATACCGCCGTCTAAAGGACGGACCCCGAACTATTTCAAGAAAATCGCCGTTGTCCGGCATTAGAACTAAAATGTGTATTGGCTTGGAGGATAATATGGAACTATAATGTCTTATTTACTGAATATATTTTCATTTCATGAAAGGAATGGGACAAAAATCATTAAATGTTAAGAAACACTCTTGGGAAAGTAACCTGTTAAAATATACACGTGGAAAACTGTGTATGAGTGGTGGTGTTTTGTATTCTTCCATGAAACAGTCGTTTTACGATTAGAAAAGGAAATTATTATAAGTGTTGAACACGAAATTATAAGGAACAAACCATAATGACGCTGTTGATCACACTATACTCAATAACATAATCTATAGAAAACAATTTCTAATAAATAAAATTAATATCGCGCTCGGAAATCGTATGCACAAAATTATAAGGAATGAAACACGACGCCGTGTTATGCATCGCGTCGCTGATTTTAATCAGAAGATAAACTAATCGCACGCAAACAACAGTTTAACAATGGCACAGTAGATACGAATGACCCAAATCAGCAAATAACACCACCACTCACGGATTATTTATGTATGCTCGGAAATTTCTTCGTTATTGATAATACAATTAAAAATTATATTCGTACGCGGGAAAATGAACACACGTTCAGAGGACTGCAATTTGCAAATATGGCGCATGCGCCGAAGCAATGCGATCTGATTGGCTGAAGAAAACGATCGCGCTGCACCAAGTGGGATCCCCATCCATACTCTTTCCTTCACCTGTCCCACAAAAACTTTTCCCATCTGATAATTTTGTAGACGTCGTTCAAAATGATGTGTTTTTTTTTCGGTGTCTGTGGGCCGCCGAGGCCATCATCACTGCACACGCGCCTTTCCACACACCATTTTCCAATATGGTTGATGCAAAGCAAAGTGGCTTACGTCCATAGTCCATTCACCGTTACTTCCAAATTTTCTGAAGCCCTATTAAAGTTCCACTTTCAGGATATCCCTCCGCCTCGTGCAAACAAAGCATAACCAAGTATAGAAAGTTACACCAGAGGGACAACGTATCGCCTAAGTGCGCACTCGCTTTAATAATATATTAAATGAGAACTACGTCCTACTAGACATTACCAACACACCTGTTTTATCACTGTTTTTATTAATATTAATTATAAATGAATATTAGAATATCTAGACATAATAAAAGTAAAAGTTAACCAAAAATAATATACTTTTATGTTAACAGAATTATAAAACGCTTGTAATGTATGGTATATTTTGTAACTAACCAAACACCTCATACATGNACTTTTATGTTAACAGAATTATAAAACGCTTGTAATGTATGGTATATTTTGTAACTAACCAAACACCTCATACATGGAGATATTTTTCAAAGGTTATATTCAAAAAGTGTGAAGAAACCGGGAATTGACTATAGTGATGGATTTCCGAACCCGCGGAATGGCGATAAACCACGTGGCTGTATCTTCAACGTGCATAGCAGCAGAATAAAATTTTTAGCTGAGAAATAAACACCATATACTGCTCAGTTTTCCTATTAATATTATTTATTTGAGAAAAATAAATAGTTAAATATCTGGAAATTTTAGTAAATTATGGCCACGTAAATTATTTTTACACGTAACTTATTGTACTCGTGCACAACTACTAAGATTATGTAATGTTACTACTATAGAACTTTCCTATTGGGCGTACCATATANAACTTATTGTACTCGTGCACAACTACTAAGATTATGTAATGTTACTACTATAGAACTTTCCTATTGGGCGTACCATATACATCGTTGTCCTATTGTGTAGTGATAAGTGTCACTGCAGGTATTGTAACAACCTATGAACAACGAAGAGCAGGTTAAGCCTAAGAATCAAGTGTTTACGAAGTCGTAGTATGGGTAGTTATACTTTTAAATACAAATTGTGCCTTTGCTAACTACCATTACATCCTGGTATACACAGTATGTACGAAGAAAATAAAATAAGCCGAGTTTAATATTGAAATTCTGCAGTATTTTAGGTCCGATGAGAACATAAAAACTTTAATTAACTGATTGGGACTTAATTGTGTGCGTTCTGGACAGTTGGCATGCATAAAACATGTTAAAAACTATACACAGTCATGGACTTAAGTGCTCATACAACTCCCTAGTCCCTTATCGAAATTGCAAAGGCTTAATGCAAAAGTCAACTGCTAAATACAGGTGTGGCTATACCAAGTACACTTAATTACGATGTGAGGAATTAAGAGTTTCTATAACCGGCCTTTTGTTATGCGAATACTACTTAAAATACTATAAATAATAAACAGTCTGCACGTGATGAATCCTCGTACGTAAGGATACGTGGCTAGTCCCAGATGAACGTAGTTTCTTTCCGTCTCATTCACGTTGCGTTGACTCTGCTTTAAATGCGGGCACAACTTGCGTGTGTTCATAGACATGCGGTAACATTTCCCAGAAAAGATGCCAAGTATTTTTGTTTGTTCCAATTTAAATGCAGTTATTAAAATTTTAATGCCGCCTGCTTTTAGTGTCTGTAGCGTATGTGCAAATCACGAAAAAATAATTATAACATATTGTATTATTTTGTCCACATTTATTTTTCTTGCTATATTCCTTTCTAAGATTTTCATGCAGCTTAATTTTCTCGAAATAAATCAGATTTGTTTAATCAGGGTGTCCACCCACAGGGGAAAATCAGGGAATTTCATGTGACAGGGAAAATTCAGGGAAATTCCCGAGAATTTTCACCTGGGTCAGGGAAAATGTAAATAATTTACTAGTCTGCAAAAGTGGTTGGCTGTGTGAATACAGGATATTGTAATTTTAAGCACAAGCATGTGCGAGTTAAAATTTTAAATTTTAAGTTTATGAACTGGCAGTAATATATTTTTGCCAAGTCACATAGGGCCCATATGTAAAAAATAAATAATTTTGTGTTAAGTCAATAGCGTATATCGCGAGAAATATAGATTGACTGAATAAAATGTTGGCCCAACTTGTTTGGTCTGTTGCAGTGTAAGTTAACTTAATTCTGCTTCACTGATAGAATATTTGTTTTTAGCGGTGGAAAAAATATGGTATTGGAAGGTTTCGGTCCCGAAAATGGGTCAGGGAAAGTGGTAAGATTCTGCCTGGAGAACAGGGAAAAGTCAGGGAATTATTGGAATATAAGTGGACATCCTGATAATGTTATTGTGACAAATAGTTTTTCGAGACCAACATTTTAATTGTTGAATGACCATCTTAGTGTAATTTAATATTTTTGAGTGTTTAATTTAGATTTGTTCAATTTGTCGTTCAGACTTTTACAGATAGCAGTAAAAATTCCAATACCAAAAAGAGCAAAATTGGTTTTTTTTTTTCGGAACGTTCTGGCCTCTACAAACAAATGTAGCAGTAATAAAAGTGCAGGACGCATCGTGAGTTTTATAGTATTTAAGCTGTAAGGAAACGCACGCACAAGTCGTTAGGCCCTCGAGCAAACAACGCAATTCCAGTCACGTATGTGTGAGAGCCCCTTACCTCAGAAACCTCCACACTGCTGCGAAAAGAATGTAGAGGCAAGTGAATTATACAACTCGGCGGGGACCCTCGCGCTTGGGTGCCATACAGTCCTGTTGTGACCGGAATCCTGACAGCATATCAAGCTAAGCCATCTTTTTCACTCTCTTCGTATACGCCAGCAGTGAAGGTTCGTCGGGCTCCCGAGACGCTAGTATTACCTAACTTAAACGTGCGCCCTATGTGCTGATCAACACGACACTTAAGGCTCCCACCAACGTGGAGCTTTCTTCTGCGTTTGAGGCTGATAAGGGCGACAATGCCACGCGCATCAAGTGCGCCATCGCCGCTAGGCGCAAGGCTCTGAACTGGCGTGCAGTATTCTAGTCACACTGCGTGTACTTGTAGGACTTGCTGCCGTGACCCTATTATTTTATTGGTGGATAGTCTGTAGGAAGATTCAGTGCAGGGCCCTTGCGTATTTTTGTATGCATCTGACTCGTACATTTTGAGATACAACGCTCCGAAAAAAGCAGTTTTTAGCCATTTTGGTGTGCTCGGAAATGGTGTTAGTAACGTGCGTGACGTCTTGAAAGAACTCGACAGCCCTCGTCTGAAGTGTGTGTTGCTTTGGTAGATCAGCACAANCTATGTGCTAATCAACACGACACTTAAGGCTCCCGCACACCTGGAGCTTTCTTCTGCGTTTGAGGCTGATAAGGGCGACACTGCCACGCGCACCAAGTGCGCCATCGCCGCTAGGCGCAAGGCTCTGAACTGGCGTGCAGTATTCTAGTCACACTGCGTGTACCTGTTGGACTTTCTGCCGTGACACTATTATTTTATTGGTTGAAAGTCTGTAGTAAGATTCAGTGCAGGGCCCTTGAGTATTTTTGTATGTATCTGACTCGTACATTTTGAGATACAACGCTCCGAAAAAAGCCGTTTTTAGCCATTTTGGAGAACTCGGAAATGGTGTTTGTAACGTGCGTGACGTCTTGAAAGAACTCGACAGCCCTCGTCTGAAGTGTGTGTTGCTTTGGTAGATCAGCACAATGGACGCTTGTTTAATAGTTTCAAGGAAAAACGTGTATTTCAAACACACTACAACGCAGTTCAAGCACCCGTCGGTTACTTCCAAGACATCACGCACATTGGAAACACCATTTCACAGCACTCCAACATATCTAAAAACTGCTTTGTCAAAGTGCTGAATCTCAAGATATGCGGGTCAGATAAATAGGAAAGTACTCTACGGACTTGCAATGGACCTTGCTAGAGAATTGCCATCAGTGAAACGATAGGATCACCTTCTAAAGTCCATAGGTACACGCAACACGACGAGAACACTGCACGCTAGTTCAGATCTTTGCGCGTAGCGGCGATGGCGCATTTGTTGCGCTTGGAAGTCTCGTCCTTATCGCGACCGCGCTTTTCTGCCTCAAATGCGGAAAACAACCCCAGGTAGGTTCTGCCCTTCTTGCGCTGACCTCTGTAGCGCGACCTTGGGCTTGAACTTTGGGCAAGGCATGGGTGCAAATTGGCTTTGTGGAGCTTAGTGGATAAGACAATTCCTGCTCCGAACTGATTTGCCTACGGCATAAAACGGTGGTGCTAATAAGCTACGTTTTAAAGATACCCGTCACGTAGCCAAAAAAAAATATTCTGCCGAAAATTATGCTGAGTGACTTTATGCCAAATAATTTCAGGTTCAGATCAAATAACTTAGGTGAAGCGACTGTAGGACGAATGACGCGCACTCCAGTTTGAAATAATCGTGTGGATAGCAAGAATATACGCTGAGCCTATGCCAAGTGTATTTTGCGTGTGTAAGTTGGTTGCATGCATGAAATGTACCTTCTACTATTGCAACACATTTATCTCGTAGAACATTCACACTGCGACAGTAGTTTTATGGATGTGAGAAAAAAAAAGCCTAGACTCCTTGTCTGCATTTTCAAATTTTTATTGTTTTCAGTCTCTGTTTACCGTTTTCACCGAGACAGATATATCATAGGTTCCTGTAAGTTTTTCGTAAGTTTTAAGCTGTTATTTCAATACGAAGTCTTTCAATTATTTCTGCTGGCATGTAATTAAATTTACAGTTGAATTTGGAGCCTCTAGCTGGAATATCAGCAATGAGGCTCATTTCTCTATTAAAATATCGTGTTTCGACATTCGAAACCACAATGGGATTTTGTGTCCATGTCTTCTTTTCTGTGTATACGTTTATCAGCAGTGAAAAAAAATTTGTATTTTGCTATAATGCGTATTTATATAAAAAAAATTGTGCTAGGTTGGAGACAAGTCGGTCTTGCATATTCTCTGCAACTAGTTCCCCTATGTGCACGTATTTATCTTTGCGAAATTCTACAAACATGCGCGAAAGGCATAGAACTATAAATTTTTTGTGATAACTTCGTAAAAATAGGAATTATTGGTTAAAGAGAAACTTCCGTTTAGCGACTGCTGAAACGAGATCGCGCGGACAAAATCGACCACACACACGGTTTTATTCAGATTGTGACAACTATTTCCCATATGTGCACGTATTTATCTTTGCGAAATTCTACAAACATGCGCGAAAGGCATAGAACTATAAATTTTTTGTGATAACTTCGTAAAAATAGGAATTATTGGTTAAAGAGAAACTTCCGTTTAGCGACTGCTGAAACGAGATCGCGCGGACAAAATTCGACCACACACACTGTTTTATTTAGATTGTGACAAAAAGAACAACACTTTAAGGTTTAAGGGGGTCTTCCTATTTATCATATGGTTGTCATTGGCTGTGCCGCGAAGTTATGATGCCTCAGAGCGCAGCCGCATGTAGTAGGCTGGACGAATGAGGCGCCCACTCCGTTTGAGAATACCAAGTGTTTTTATTTTCACTCTTATATATTGTACGCAAATTTACCGCAAAACATGAATGGCGAAGCTTTTATCCATACATGCATGTTAGCTTAGCTAAATTTGTCAAGGAAAGATTCAAATGCGTAGTGGATTTCCCAAATCGGTATTGTCGTATTTGCAGCTTGAGGTGTGTTAAATTTTTCTATACTATTGTATGGCTTAAAAATTTATATTACAGTTCAGAAACTTTGCTGAAATATTTTTACATAGTTAAATTTGGCACAGTGTTTTGAATCCTATTGTAAAGAGTTACGCGTGAAGTTTATGAATGATGATTCTAAGGCACAAAACTCTAGGCTAAATGGAGTTACTATGCATCTGCAGTGAAACAATTCAGCCAAAGAATTAGCAGCCGCGTATAAGTTAACGTCAAATGTAATGGAATTAAAAAAAAAAAGATTCCCATTTTGTTGTCAGGAGAAAGTCAGTGAGGGATAAGAGACTGTCGCTTTGCCTGTTGTAGAATGACAACCCTTCGAAGAGATGGTGACGTGGATGACTACAGTAGTGTATTAGAAGGAGAGATAGAGAGAGAGATAGAGATAGAGATAGAGATAGAGATACCTCTCCTTTGGCCGTGGGGTGCCAAGCCCTCTGCAGCCAATGAGACAGAAGCTTTTAAATACATCTCTAATTGGTTCATTTCATAAGGGAGAATTCTTAAAAAAAAAAGTAGCGCTCATTAAAATATGCACACTCCCTCTGTATTTACCCTTTTATTGTGTGATACAGTTGGAATGTAAAGAAAAGGGCAATTTTGTCAATTGATAATAGTTAGGGCCAGTGACTTTTCGCGTAAAAATCGGAGCACACAGTAGACTTCAATACTATATACACACCTCAACTGTTGTTATACCTCCATTGGCGGCTGGTGCCGTGTCTGTCTTTGACCAAGCCACTCAGGACTAAGTAACTCCGACACTGAACCTTCGTGATTCGTGCGTAAACGGTTAACACGGGTCAGAATAGCTTTGGGCTGTATCTTGTCTCGAAATCTTTTCGCGTAATATCACTGCCCCTAATAATAATCAACAGATACCAGAGAAAGAGAGGCGGGTTTATGCTAGGCATGGTTGATGAATGGCTGGATTTTGGGTAATGAGGATGTTANGATACCAGAGAAAGAGAGGCGGGTTTATGCTAGGCATGGTTGATGAATGGCTGGATTTTGGGTAATGAGGATGTTAGTTACTTGTGACTGAGATGTACGTTTGTTTCCTGTAAAATCTTGTTCTGAAGGAGTCCGTTAAGAGGCAGTAGCGGGGCGGATCTGAGGAATGAGTTGCATTGTATGTAGAGTAACCGTAAAATACGTTTATCGCAACTAAGTTTGTTCGTGCGTCATAGTTGAGGTTGTGCCGGACTAGGTACTCTGCAACACCATTTCAAATTAAGGTATTATTTGCGTTACTCTTTTACAGGCGAAGAACGGTTATGTGAATCAACTACTTATAATATTTATTAAATGAATTTACGTAGTATTCGGTTTGTTCCAAGAGGAGACACGCCAGGACCGATAAATAAACCGTCAGACAATTGTAAACAGCACCATTTTGGTTTATTAACGAGGTACTTAAGTTACGTGCACATAATTAGTGACGTCGGTGGGTCTAGAAAGGAACTCGCTACTTAACACGAGCTAGTACAAACATTTAGCCGTTGTTTTTCAGTCACGTGCGACAAGATTCAGTGAATTTACGGTTCGTAATCGATGTCAGTTACCGATCAGCCGGTATAATGCCGAGGTGCGAAACTACAGAACTGCGTGCTCTAGCGATGAGAGGGTTTATTTATAGCTAGTTCGTGTTTAAAGGAACATTTTATGAAATTATTATTTGCAATAAAAAATTTCTGACCATAAATTTGTATTTTTAATTTGGAAAAACTGACTAACTTATTTTGGCAGCAAATTATGAAAAGTAGTGTTAACATCTTGTCAAAAGTTTATTGTTAAGAATAAATGGCAATTGAAATGTGTTTATTTGTATTGTATAGAGAGTAAGCTAAGATTTGGCGTTATGTTTGTAAACATTTTGTAATGTTTCTTGATCGACTCATGAATTTGAGCAGAGTCCACGAGAATCTTGCGGAAGGATGCAATATTGCCAGAAACTAGAAACCAAGCTGGCCTTTCAAAATTGTTCAATGAACAGGAAACGAGCCGTCGCGAAGGAAGATATTTTTTAATTAATCGCTCATTCGGGAAACGAATTGTTGTCGTTTGTTTTCCGTATTAACTTTCATTCATACCAACTTCCTCCGGGATTGTAGGTATATTTTGTTATCGATAGGCGCAAATAGTTGCCAGTTAGGTATGGTGGAGTTATAATTGGCAGACGACGAATGCGAAAGTTTAAATATGCTAGAACGGATGTTCTTATGCATATTTACCAGTGGCGTGTGGTGAAGTGTTGCAAGGTAAGCTGGCGCTTGCTCACTGCTGTACATTCTCGGTGCGCGCACATGAGCCAGTGACCACCTTGCAGCCTAGGGAAACCGAACGCATTCCGACCACTCACAAGCGAGCAGCAAGGGACCCATTACACGCGTCTTGTGACGTCAGCTGCTAAGCTACGTTTTACTGGTGGAAGTCTAAACTAGGAAGCAACAAGGTACAGCACACAGCTAACGCCAGCTTACCTTGCAACAGTTCATCACACGCCACTGCTATTTACTGTATGTTAAAATATGCACACACGAGTCTTTTCCAGATCACAGATAAATCTACGCGGTGCCACTGTTATACAACTCATCGAAGACATGTCATTCTTCACTTCAGTGATAACAAAGGCATTGTTTTTGTCATTTTGACATAGAGATGACATGAAGTTAACAAAACACAATGAGCCCCATATATTAACTTCAGTGTGAATCATCTTAAAGGCGACAGTGGCACGTGCATNAAGTTAACAAAACACAATGAGCCCCATATATTAACTTCAGTGTGAATCATCTTAAAGGCGACAGTGGCACGTGCATCAATTGTCACTTCGGCTCTGCGCGCAGAACACCGAATTGACGTACATGTTTTTAGTCGTGCTGCCTTTATCAAACTTAAAGTTTTTTTTTTTTTTTCTGCGTGGAAAGTTTGTAAGAAGTTAATTTCATGGCACTATATAAGTTTCGCTGATATTCACGCAGGATATTTTAAAATATACGAGTGTGAAGATACCGTATTTCGGTACGCTGAAGGGCTTAGAAATACCTAAAATTTACAATATGCTGGTTTCATTGAAAGTCATATTTCGGGCTAGTCTTCACGTTGAGTATTTGCTATTCACGATTAAGTGAGAACTCTTGAAAGCCCTCTCATTTGGAATAATAGCCAATAAATATATTTTATTTTAGCCTTAGACGTTAACTTCCGAGTGCGGTGAAATATACACACAGTGTTTATTACTTTCATGGCAATATTTATTTTAAAAGCTGGTTAAAGATCGTTTTACCGTGAACAGTCTATAGTCTCCGTTAAAAATATATACTTCGGGAGCTCTGCAGTGCAGTTTGGTGTGCGTCTTGAGAGGGGATCATAACGAATCTCGGAGGTGACCCGGGTCCACGGTGGTCGAACGGTTAGATTGCTCGCCTCCCACCAAAGCGAACCGGGTTCAATCCCAGGTCGGTTCACCCCTGATCTTCGAGAGCGGGAATCGTACCGGACGATCCCGCTGGCCGGCGAGTTTTCTCCGGGATCTCCCGTTTCCCCCGCCCTTTCACTCTGACTCTGCTCCATTCTCTTCTCGCTTCGCCCTCATCGGCTCTAAAGACCTCGATGTTAAGAGCAGCCCAGATCTCTTCGCTCATACGGAGGCGATCCGTGAGAATTCGCATCAATTTGCTGCACTGTCTAGTTATGAAGGTAACGAACATACATCTGCTGCTCCATGGATGCCGTCTTACCCTTGGCAGCCGCTGGCCGCTGCCACTTCGCTAAAGAGTGCGGATTTCGTTAACCCCGGCCAGGTAGAGGTTGCACACGAGGTACCTGGCTGTCCGCCTGGTAATTACTATGTTCCGAGAGCGTGTCTCGGCTTCGTGCCAGATACTGTGAGAGGTTGGTCTACAATACACCCGCTCTCCGCGACCAGTCTGTTATTATAGGGTCGTTCACGTGCACTCGAGTTCTGGAGTGTGTGGTAGCCATGGTAATGAAGCCTGGCCTTGCCGTGCGCGCAACACATGCTCTTAGTCCATTCGCGGTTTATTCACACTTTTTGAATCAAACCTCTGAAACTGACGTGCAGTATTGTTTCCTTAATACGTCGTGTATCACAAACATTTTATACTTTTGTTAATATAAATATACATTATTTTTGGTGAAATTTAACTTTCACTTTTATTTAGTTTATAAATAGTAATATTTCATTTGTATTTAATACGTATAAAAACAAGTAGAAAATATGTGTTGGTAATGCTTAGTAAAAACTAGTCCGTATGCAAAATATTTATTAAACAGAGTGCGCAAGAATTCGGTGCGTTGTCCCTTCTGTGTAATTTTCTAGACTCTGTGAAGCTGTTTTTGCATGTGGCGGAGGAATATCGTGGAACTATAACTTTAGCAGGGCTTCAGAAAAGTTGGAAGTGACCGTTAATGGACTGTATAGTGCGTCGCACCGGATGTGCACGCAAAGGATAGCGACCGGGACGATCGCCTCCCCCGAGAATCCGAATTTTTGGCAAATTGTCACCAGAGACCTGTAAAATTCGCGTTATTATTTGGGGACACGTTAAACTCTAAACACACGTACCTTTTCAATACGCTTGTCATTGGACCATACTGCATTTGACACACTCTGGGCAACGTTGTGCCAGTGAATGAACATTTCACAATTGTGTGCTCCAATCACGCGCAGTTCAGTTATAAAGGGAGTGGCTTCATATCTAAGCAGTAGCCAATGTAGAAACGATGCCTGCTCTGATGTATGCAGTACTGTGAATTTCATCCTGATGCCGAATAATAACGCGAATTTTGCATATCACAGTATGATATTGTCGGATTAGCAATTAAATTCCGTGCCTTGGTGGCCTTGCATAAGAGAAATGAGTAAAAAATGTAATTTTAATTTTCATGAAGTGCTGTGCCAGCTAAATGAAATTTTGAAGTTTGCCGAATGTATATACATATTTGTTTACATATCTACTTAAAAAATTATCTAGTGTCAGAGGAATGAAATAAGCTCAATTTTACACGTCTGACATTATTGGTTTTCTTCTGAGTAAACACGTTTCGCCATTTTCATTAACCAACAATATTCTGGTACTCTAGTACTGAATGTGAATGATTTGTCTGCAGGCGGTAAAAAAAAAAATAACACCATCGCCTCGTCCTCACGAGAACAGTCGTTGTAGTGTTTTGGAAGTTACTCCCGCCCTTTAAAAAAAAAAAAAAACTCTAGCACTTTTGATTGCTTCTCCGGAAAATGGGCTTGCTTACGCCACTGCATCTCATTCTTAGATTACAGTGGGTAGCTTATCAAACTTATACACTACTGTACAATGCCACAATTTTTGTCACGTATTCGTGTATGCATGCAAGCCTACTTATTCTTTCAACACAGCGTAACTTCTCGACTGTTGATAATCGGCGTCATCTAGCTACAGAGCGTGCATGTACTCTTTACTGCAATATAATGGTGAGACACTCTATAGAAGGGAGTATTTTATCGACCCTGATAGTCGATTCGATGGTCGGGTAGCCGGTATACCGGTCTCCAACTGAGGTGATCGGGTTCGAGTCCCGGCGGAGTTACATTCGAATTTCGTTTGTGGCGGGCATGTCCTTGACCGACGGGTTTTCTCGGGATTCTTCAGTTTGCCACAGCTCTTGCATTCCGTTGCTGCTCCATCATCCTTCGATTTCACCCTATGGGCGCCAAATAAAAAGCTGTTACCTCGCTCTCCACGTAACTTGGTCAAATTTCTGACCTGTAAGTAAGATTAGGTTTATTAATTAGTGCTCTTCCGTTAAAATCACTTTGCAAAATATATTCCCCTTGTAACATCGCCTATTTAAAAAATATTTTTTTAAAAATATAATTTGTTACTTTTTTTTTTAACTGAGCTTATATTAAGTTTTGCCAAGTTGCTAAGGACGTATTCCAGTTGGGGTCATTTTTTGTCAACAAAATACCCTCGTCTTATTATTTTGTTTACAAAATAGATGTATTTTTGTAAGTTCCGTTATCAGTTTAGAAGCTAACGAATTACCAAATATGATGTTGAGTTGAGAGATGTAGGCGGCTCTTAACAACGAGGCCTTGAGAGCCGACAAATGTGATGTATGAAACAACCATAGTGTTTGTTTTACCGATTGGAAATGTTTAAAAATTATACGGTTAAAGTTAATGCAATTACACAAACGTGCATCATACTCATAATATTTCAAAACATAAGTGACTGAAACATTCAACAAATTTTTTTGTCACATAAATGTTGTTTTTCTTTAGTTTTACCTCTTAATTATTTTATTCTGCTGATGTCATGAGAGGGTGCTCTGAACTATGCGTAGAAATACGGATTACTTGAGGAACTCCTCGTTTTTAGTTTTGTAATTATTTAAATTTGGCTGTAATCTGCGAACTCGTCTTTGTGCAACATGTAGCAGCATTCCATGTTTAATAATTGAATGTCGTGGTATTCGAAACTAAAGAGTACAAAATACAAAAAAAAAAATTAAATTATAGAATAAGAAATGAGATTCAATTCGAACACGGCTTGGTTAATGTTTACTGAAAACTGGGTTGGACGCTATTTAGTATGAGGCTTTATGAATAGACTGAAGATGAGGTCGACTTATTTTGGTATTTCGCACATGCCTTAAATATCGACTCGCAATTTTCCAAATTACTGTAAAAAAAATAATGCGATGGAACAATGAAACTATGTCTGTCTACATTTTGGTTTTCCGATATATCGGTCCTTTTTAATATTCATATAAATTTGCGGATGTTAGTTATATGTTCATTAGCTTAAAATCTCGTCAAACGAAATGTTTTCAACTTCCAGAGAACGCATTTTCGTAAACAATTTTGCTAATGGAGTGCAATCCATATACTTTCTACTGATGTTTTGGCAAAAAAAAAATTATTGGGTGTTCGAAGTCAGCAATTAGTTACTGCGTAGCTGACGTTTGTTCTCAATCCTATATTCCCTCTGGTGTAATTGAACCGCGCGGGAGGCAGAATATTCCTACCACCCCTCTCATCACTCCTTCATCAGGACCGGTTGGAATGGACTCGCCCGGCCAGAGCAAGGGCCCGCCGCTCC
>NQII01000553.1:215465-236733 GCA_002778355.1 Clitarchus hookeri | reverse complement strand
GGGGGGGGGGGATCCTCTGGTTGAAGTCTTAGGTCCAAACATTTAAGTTAGGAGCGTGGATTCCAATGCGACACTGGACAGTGGACACTGCTGTAAGTATGCAGTACTCTTAAAAAATACAATTTATGTTTCATATAAAGAAGAATACATATAATTTGTAACACTGTAAAATATTTTACTAGAATTTACTTATTTAAATGTCAAAAAATTCAAGCCATATTTTGAGGGTATTTTGATTCTGGATGCTTTAAAAGTACAGTTTGGGGGATAAAACGTCAAGCAAGACCGTTATAATAATTAATATTATTGCATGTAAAAAATTAGTAATAATAAATGTTTTTATAATTAATTTTTGTACATTAAATTAATAACAGTACCAATATTTTGTTTAGCACAACCGTAGTAATTATTATAATTGCTCTATCAGACGAGAATTTTTTGGTAAATGTGCTTTCTGAAGTATCTATAATGATTTAAATAAGAAAATTGTACCAANAATGTGCTTTCTGAAGTATCTATAATGATTTAAATAAGAAAATTGTACCAAAATATTTTATGTTACAAAATATATGCATTATTCTTTAATATGCTATATAAAACGCAATTTTCTGACTATTTTGGTTGTGTATATTTTACTTTTGTATGAGTTCTACATGCTGTACAGTCAGGTGCAATTCTCCATTGTAAGCGAATTTCCTTCTAACTTAAGGTAACTACTGCACAGTCGTTTACTTCGTCTGCGATGTATTCCGTGTCAGCTTNAAAATATTTTATGTTACAAAATATATGCATTATTCTTTAATATGCTATATAAAACGCAATTTTCTGACTATTTTGGTAGTGTATATTTTACTTTTGTATGAGTTCTACATGCTGTACAGTCGGGTGCAATTCTCCATTGCAAGCGAATTTCCTTCTAACTTAAGGTAACTACTGCACAGTCGTTTACTTCGTCTGCGATGTATTCCGTGTCAGCTTCAGTTCCCATAGAACGTGCGTGTTCATGCGGTAGCATAACTGAATTATCGGTGCGGTTTCTTAACGTGCGCTGTACTAGTTCTTCAATCATTATGCTAAGCCTTTGATAATTTTTTGAGCATAAAGGAAAATTTATTATTATTTTGTGAGTTTCTGCTTGTTAACGTTTCTGCTCTAAGCCAGTTAAAATAAGCGATAAGTAGCTTACATAATAAACGAAATTTCTGTTTACGAAACGGCACATACGTCGAAGACTTACTCGGGATTTGAACCTGGATCTTAGCGCTCTGTAGATAAGTAAAAATATTTTTATACCACACTCTTGTGCTTGGCGTTCCACAGTTTGATCAGTGATTATAGCCTATTCGCGGTATCTTCACACGTTTTGAATGAACCCTTTGAAAAGTCACCCCATATATGACATGTTTGGTTCTTTACTAAATATGCCGTGTATCACAAGCATTTTAAACTTCTATTCCCGTAAAAGTACGTTATTTTTGGTTGAATTGAATTTTTACTGATATTGCATTTATAAATTATAATATTTCGTTTATAATTAATATGAATGAAAACATATATAAAATAGGCGTGTTGGTAATGCCTAGTAAGAAATAATTCTTATGCAAAATATTGTTACACAGTATGAATGCGGTGCGTTGTCCTATTGGTCAAATTTTCTTGACTGGTTAAGCTTTGTTTGAATGAGGCGGAGTAATATCCTGGAAGTAGAACTTTAGCAGTGCTTCAGAAAAGTAGGAAGTAACCGTGAATGGACTACAGCAGAGACCCGAAAAATCACCGGATTCATTTCAGGGCAAGCTAGACTTCAATCACTCGTATGTTTGTGTTTCTTCCGCTATTGGCTCACGACTTGAAACGCACTGGAAGACACTGAGTTATTAACAACAAACATGCATCAACGTACATAGCCAATCTCAGCCTTCCACTATGGCAGCAAGCAACCAATTACAGGTTGACATCTGCGTGAGTATACGTAAGAGTTCTAAGTATACGCTAAATGAACTCGAGAATTTTATCTACAGCTGGTGAATAGACACTTACCTCCCACATCTTCTCCCCGTTTCCTTTGTAGCCAAATTTTGACCCAGGCGCTGGAGGTCCGGAATTTTTTAAAATAGGATCTTACGTGATGAACGTGGCAGACACTGTAGAGTGCAGGTTTCCTTTGGGCGCTCCCGTTTGCTCCCCGTCTTCACTCCGCTGCCATTTCATTTCTTACCTCGTCCGTTTTACGAGCTGGCACGAAGTCGAAAGGTCTGTCGTCATCTGGGTTGGGCAGCCAGCTGTATTCAGCCTCTCATCCGTTCTGATACACCCTGAAGGCAGTGCGAAGTTACATCATACAGATTATATATATGATTTAGGCACGTAATAGGGGATTGTGGAGCTGTTGCGTAGCACTGTATGGTGGCTTGTTTCGCAGTTGTGACAGTAAATTGTAGGCTACTCATTGCTGAGTTAAACATAACCTTTGGCTATTGTAGTTGCCCATCGAATCTACGACGATTTAATTTTAATTAGTTTATATTTGGGTCGTCACCTCTACATCTCACGCCAGCAAATAATTTAAATTGTTCGTCAGTCATTTTCGACCTGTGGAAAAATATAGGAATATGTTACGTTCCATGGAGTGTGCAGCAATTTGTACGAAAATAGTTTCGGTACAAAATGAACCAGACACTCTTCTGTTTTCATATACGTGTCTCCAAATACACGTATCTGAGTTTTTATTTTAATAATTGAACGAAAAAATTAATATATTGAACAAAAATTATTTTATTATGATTTTAATTGTTTTTGATTTAGTTATAGGAAATGTTTCCTCTTTCAAAACTTTGTAAACTGAACACATTTTTTAAATTAAGAACTTAAAATTATTTAAATAACCATTTTTGAAACAAATAGCTTAGATAAAATTGTTAAATTGTGTTTTTATCTTTTCAAAATTACAACGCTTATGTTTAGAAATTCTTTATATGCTAAGTTTACAACGCAATTGGATTTTTTGAATGAAGGGCGCACATTTATTTCTTTTGAATTAAAAATTTGCTATCAAGTCAGTTTAAATGAGCTAAAGGTTGGGAGGGGAAAAAAATCGCTATGTAGAATGTTTCCTCTTACTTGAGACATTCCTATATGGAAATAGCATAGCAGTTTCTCCAGGAGGCTGATGAAGTTTTGCTTCTTCTAACAGTAAATTTATATCTAAAAATTAAAATATAAATAAAGAAATAAAGATTAACGCCAGTTGTTTTAGATCTTAATAATATATTAGAATTAGAATAAAATGTAAAAAAACCCAACATTTAAAAATTTGAAAACGATTAATTTAAAATTTGGAAAACAATTGAACATGGGGTGGTGCGCTTTGTGTTGAACTGGAACATTTTACAATTTTACCTAAACGATTTGTGTAAAAAATGGAAAATAAAATGTTTGAAGATTTTAATAAATAAATTAGTTTTTGGTTCATAAAAGTTTGAATTATGAAAAATTTCCTTTGGTTGAATTAAAATACAATTAAAATAATTATTTTTAATTTATATTACAGTTTATTTATTTTTCTACGCGGATCCCAGAATCCTTCATTCTTTAAATGTCAGTCCTTGTATTTTATTTCCATTATACGCTGTTTTAATTTTATGTATGGCGATAGATAGGAATCTAGGGGTCCGGCGATACTTTTAGAGGAAAGTTAAATTTACACGAAAACTTCCACGAAAGTACGGATTCTTGCGTAAATCTAACTTTCTGAGAAAAGTGGTGCCGGACCTCATTTTCCCATCTACTGACGAATAATCTCTCTCTTTTTTTTTTTTTTTTACAGTGCACTTGAATACTGTCACCCAGATGTCCGCAATTTGTTATTCGTTTAGTCAAACCAGCGAGATTTCCGGTGACATTTAAGGCAACTGATTTGTTTTTACGTGTGCTCTAAAATTGTCACCAGCTTGTAAATTTGACTTCTCTGTTAAATCCTTGACTTTATTCATCTAGCACCACGCTGTATTTGTAAACCTTGGAGACGTATTTGGACTGCAACATGGGCAACATGTCGTCTGCAATGAGCAAATCCGATCAATGCTGTATACATAATTTTTTTGCCGCTTGTTTGGAACATCAACATCACTGTCGACGTGAATTTGTGTCTTTTTTTTTTTTTTGTTTCGTCTTTCTCAGCGTAATTCTGTCCATGTCATTTGAATTTTAAAGTTTCCTACAACAGTTCTGAAGCTCTGTTATTATGCTATCAGATGCAGAACTTGTAAGCCTGTAGATAGGAACTTTCAGTACTGAAAATAATTTTTTTCCCGAATTCACGTTGCAACTTTTTTCGCTTATGGTACTGCAGCAGTACTTTCATGTGTAAACCAAACATGGTGTATTTTTGATTGTGGGTATGAAATTAAAAAAATTAAAATGTATGGTGCCTACCGTAGTATTTTATACGCATCTTAGAATACTGCGTGTTAGGTTTCGTAAGTGGTAGATCTTATTTGTAACACAATACTTCATGAATAAGCCTTTCCAGTCCGAATTAATTTAAGAGTTAAAGTGTTGCAATCGTTTATTTTTATGATGTGCGCTGTAGTTTTTCCGAGCGTGCCTCACGCAACCAGTGAACATGCTGCGTGTTGATAGATGTCAGCATTAACCATTCACAAATGAGAAGTGCAGAAACTTGTACAAGTCAGTTTTCTCACAAGAAAGGAATTCATAACGATACAGTACCGAGCATAAATATCCTGCATTTGCAACATGTCCTCAATCGTGGACACCAAGACTGTACGGTTCAAAAGAGTGCTATTTTTTTTTTGTACATTCGAAGAAGCAAATTTGTTAAGGACGTTTTGGATACATTTATGTAGCTTGTACTACACACTTTAGTTCCCTTGTGGATATGTAAATGTTTCGGTGGTATTTATTTGCAAAGTCATGGTACTGGTTTACAGATACGTAGAACCCTCGTAAGAAAAAAAACTGATTACTGAAATGAAAATATAGTCTATTCGCGGTTTCTTCGCACTCTTTTAATCAAACCTCTGAAAAATCACCCCACGTATGAAGTGTTCGGTTGTTTCCGAAACAAATTATGTGTCACAAGAGCACAAAAGGAACTTACTTTTGCTTAAATTGAAATTGTATTTATATTTGATCTGTCTATTATAATATTTCATTTACAAATAATATGAATCGAAACAGTGAGAGACTAGGTGTGTTTGTAATGCGTAGTAAGAAATAGTTCTCATGCAAAATATTATTACGGTGAGTGCGCACGAATACGGTGCGTTGGCCCTCTGGTGTAATCTTCTAAGCTTTGTTTGCACGAGGCGGAGGAATATCTTGGAAGTAGAACTTCAGCAGGGCTTCAGAAAAGAGGTTAGTAACCGTGAATGGACTATATAGTGACGGCAAGCTAATTTTAACATACTTCGTTCCCTCTCTCTCTCTGTGCGTGTGTGCGCGTGTTTGAATGTTTGAGGAGGCGTGAGTAGTAAAAACTTGATTCTCGCCCAACAAACTCCAAATTAAGTTGAAGGTTGAATGATTTTTTGACATGTTTTTGGTTGAAATGTGCGACTGAAGGTACATAGCATACTAAACGATATTTACCGGAAACGCTTTTCGTTCATANAAAGAGGTTAGTAACCGTGAATGGACTATATAGTGACGGCAAGCTAATTTTAACATACTTCGTTCCCTCTCTCTCTGTGCGTGTGTGCGCGTGTTTGAATGTTTGAGGAGGCGTGAGTAGTAAAAACTTGATTCTCGCCCAACAAACTCCAAATTAAGTTGAAGGTTGAATGATTTTTTGACACGTTTTTGGTTGAAATGTGCGACTGAAGGTACATAGCATACTAAACGATATTTACCGGAAACGCTTTTCGTTCATANCGTTTTTGGTTGAAATGTGCGACTGAAGGTACATAGCATACTAAACGATATTTACCGGAAACGCTTTTCGTTCATATTACCATTAAACGTTGAACTGATTTCTGCTGAATTATATTTAATTAAAAATTGCTGTCTGTTAAACTTTTTTTAAGTCTATTATAGTAGTAGTTCAGTAGAAAAAAAGTTGTAAATGGGAGAAATTTACTGACGATTCTCCTTATAATTACCGAACTAACATTTTTTCAAACAGTTGTGGCGTTTGATAGTGATGATTCATTCGGTTATACAGTAACTTTTTAAATTTTAAACTTAGATGTTAAACACTCGTTTAAAAGAAAACTAGATAAATCATATTTTGAAACTATTTTAGTAACATCTTGTTGAGTTGAAAAATATAGAAAGTTTTGATAATGATCAAAACTGGGCGAGGAAAATTTCAGGAACAAGATTAAAAAAAGAAGCGTGTTCTGTAAAAACTTAGTTTGCGCCTGCAGAGTATGCGATACGCTGTGCAGTTTTCGTGTACAGGTTGCGTGCGCCGTCAGGAGTCGCTTAGGAAAGCGGGTTTTTGTCAAGGGGCGGATTGTAGAGGATTTTTATTCTGGAGCCAACAACATTCGGCGGTTGATGTTATGGCATTCTTATCGAACACGTCACTACATCTGACTGCGTATCCTAGCAAGCAACGGTGTAAAGTGTAGAGAAGTGCCTTGAATAACTTGAGCATTGCAATAAAGGAAGTTTGTACGCAAGGAGGGTAAAAGAATTGCCAGGTATGCGCGCGCTCACACACGCACACACACGCGCGCACACGCGCACACACACAAACTCGCCCTCTTTGAATATTTCTTAACAACATTTGTGAACGGAAAATTTTGTTCCCTGTTGATTACTCCGTGTTCACGCGACTTAATTAAAAATAATGGCAATTTATTGTGGTTCTGGTTTTTTTTTTTAGTATGGATAAGCCGAAACTGTGCGAATTTTACGTAGGTCGTAAGTGATGCACGGTGAAGAAAGAGGTAGGAGAATTATGAACAGGGCAGTTGGAATTTTTTCACTAATGTTCTAGTATCCATTTCAGTATTATAACAGTAGTGTAGAAATATGCGATCGGCCGGTCAACTTGAGATGGGGTAGGTTGTAACCCATGGTTAACTATTTTTACTACATTAAGGATGCAAAGGAAATTGTAAACTTTTTCTGAATTTTGTAGTTTTCTGGTAGTAATCGTAACCTCTGAGTTTTCATTTCCCCGCCAAAATCTGTAAAATATTTTCTTAAAAAAAAAAAAAAAGTGAGTGGGAATATAATTATACTGACGCAGACCATAATTATTGAAAGAAAATTGTTTTCAAAAGGTGTATGGTGACAACATAGCATTTCAGTCAATTTTTTAAAAGATACAGACTAGTCTGCTGTGTAATATATTGTGGTTTGCTGTTGCTCTCCCTCTCTCTCCCCCTCTCCGTCTATCTCTCTCCCTCTCCTAATTTCTTCTGCGAGTTACAGGGGTCGTGGTGGTGCAGTAGTCAGAATACTCGCCTCCCACCAGGGAGGCCCGGGTCTGATTTCCGGTGGGGTCACCCGGATTTTCCCAAGTCGGAAACTTGGCGGACGTTGCCGTTGGCCAGTGGGGTTTCTCGGGGCACTCCCGTTCCCTCCGCCCTTGCTTTCCGCCACTGTACCATCTTCACCTCATTTCACCTTCATTGGCTCGGAAGACTTCTAAGTTTAAGCTCCGACCAAACCCTCTCAACTCGGCTACTCTTTCTCTCTTTCTTTTTCTTTCTCTCTTTCTATTTTTCTTTTTCTGTTTATTTCTTTTTCTCTCACTATATCTATTTTTCTTTCTTTCTCTCTCTTTATTTATCTCTCTTCCTTACACTCTTTCATTCTTTTTTATTTTCTCTTTTTCTTTTCCTGTCTCTTTCTCTCAACTCCTGCAAATTCTGAGCTTGCGAGACTTCGTATTTACAGAATACGTCTCTCCCGAGAATTGACGAATGAAGGTCAGTAGTTTTTGTCGGATCACCGTTGTTGGCCGCTAAACGCCCCAAATGAGTGGCTGCTGCGGAGGGTCTCCTCTTTGATCCACTTAGCGCGGGGCGGATATGAAACGCCGTGTGCCTGTCTGGCGCGCAGCAGAAGACTGATGCGCGGTAATGGACGCCGAGGGGATGTCGGGACGCCCCGCACTGACGGTTTCTATTACGACGTTGTGATAGATGGCTCGCCCATCCCTTCCCTGGCGGGGGGAGGGGGGTGTTGTATCGGGACGTATCGAAACGTCGCCGGAAGCTCGCTTCGCCGCACTATTTTCATAAACAACCGCCACGACACATTCCTCCTCCACACACCACCGTCAACGTATCTAAAAGAACGGAGAGCTCGTGACTCGTGATGGAATATAAATAAAAAAAAAAAGGAAGGAACAGTTTCCTTTACGTCCGTATCGTGATATCCCCTCCTCCTCCTTTACATTTTTTTTTTTCGATAACTCTCTTTTGTCCCGTTCTCTGGTCTCCTCGGACACAAACTGGTGCTTAGTGCTTTCGGTTGTTATGCGCGGGCATGAACAGACCACGTGTGCGCCATTTGCCTTTCAACAGAAGAGCTCTCTCGCCTCAGCCTCGTGATAAAAGTTTTGAAAGTGCTCCGTTATGTGTGTACTTCTCAAAGTTTTCCCATTAAGCGTCGGTATTTCCCGTCGTTTCATGCTCCCTCCGTTTCATGCTCCCTCCGAAGAAACGATACTGGAGGAAGCAAAAACGACGAAACGGAAGTGACATGAAATAGTCATAATATACCTGCATTTACATATCATATTTGTTCTTTGATACAACTTCTGCGAAAATTGCTCTGTTTTTTTTGCTGGTTTTATTTAATACATGTTATGTATAATAGTTTGACATTGATTTAGTGCCCACAGGACGTTGAAATTTGAACCCCAACCTTTCCCAACGTTAAGGTACTTATGNTAGTCATAATATACCTGCATTTACATATCATATTTGTTCTTTGATACAACTTCTGCGAAAATTGCTCTGTTTTTTTTTGCTGGTTTTATTTAATACATGTTATGTATAATAGTTTGACATTGATTTAGTGCCCACAGGACGTTGAAATTTGAACCCCAACCTTTCCCAACGTTAAGGTACTTATGAAAAAAAAAGAGCACCTGGTTAGCAAACTTTTGTTAACTTACAACATTTTCTTTTGCTGTTGGTTATATTAAGAGAAACATTGTGCGAAACGTTATAGACAATAAATGTTTTATTATAATAACAGCTTATATTTATTTACACCTCTAATAATTTCCCTTTAAACTAACTTAAATGAAGTGAAAATCAGCAATGCAGAACGTTTTTGTGCAAATTGAAGATCGCAGAACAACAAACTCATATTTTCACCTATGTAAAGTAGTACTTTCAAAAGTAGATTCGATTCAAGTACAAAAGGACTATGTTGGCAGTACTTTTCGGTTACTGTCGCAGAGTTGGTACAATGCCAATTCAAAGGCAGCTTATCAGCGGACACAATTTTTTATCCAGTGACGTTGGGATTAACTCTACTCTTGTGTATGGAATTCTTGCTGCAAGTAAGAAGTTCCATTCCAAGCCGTGAACGTTAAAAAGGAGAAAATAAATGGGGTTTGGGTTAGGGGGGGGGGGGTTTATCATCTTCATAGTGGCTGTATAGATTTTATGGCATTACTCATATTTCTATTTTTTTCTAATTAATTATGTTTCTGATTTCTCTGAAAACATAAATTCGGCAGTGCAGAGGAAATAGTAAAGTTTCCGAGCCTTTACATTTTTGGAGTAAGTACTGTCGTGTCGTATATGCATTTGCATTGATCCTAGAATTTTTTTCTCCCGCGGATTTTACATTTGAAAAATATGTATGCAGTTTCTTACCGTTAACGTGAGGCACTGTTACTGATCGCTCGCCTAATTGGCGTATTTAATGCTCTGCACTGTGTTTGAAATGCGCAAATTTATTGAGACATTGCTGTACGTATTAATAATACTTTTTTATGAAGTTCAAAAAAAACACTGTAAACGAGCCGGAATTGCAAACATCATTTTGAAGCTCTACGTCATAAGCAAAAAGCATACTTTTCAGATTGCTCTCATATCGCGTCCTGCGTGAGCATCAGCGGAACTTTAAAGGTTTCAGCTCTGAATTTTGCCACAAGTTTTTCGCGAACAGAAATATAGTGTCACAGCTTAGTTCATTGGTCGCCCATGTCGTTACGAAAAGACTGCACGTAATTTCAGTGCCCTGCACGTAGAGACGATGTGTCAGTTTTATTCTGTGACTCGAAAATAGTTCCGTATATGACAGCCCTTTACTCGTCCTACACGGTACGTTTTGGCGAAACCAATATTTTCATAAAATAAGTATTTTTTTACTTTGGCCAGTTTGTACATATTACACTCTACCTCTCGCCTTATCATGGCCTACAAAGGCTCATATGGTTAAAATATTTTTGACGCCCGTGGTTATTTGCATATAGAATAGAAAGCAACATTCGGAATGTGCACATCGAACCTGGGTTTTGTCTCATTGGTGTTCCTGTTATTACATCATCACATCCTGCAAAATTGGTTTAATACAATTGACGGGCTTAGTGAGGAAATGGTATGCCCAGGTTACTAACCGGTGCAGTGTTTTTCAATTTTCAACTTATTAAAGGGAAGCTCACACAGAAGTGGTGGTGTAAAATTAATAATATAAATAAGAGAGGGGAGGCCCGCGTGAGCGAAAGCAAGCAACGAAAGGAAATTCAAAGCGTGGGGAGCACGGTGCGTGACCTTTGACCTCTGATATTTGCAAAAGCCGACACTTGTGTATTTACGAAGGCAACAACCGCCTATTATAAACCGCTGTACCCATACCAAGGTCCGCGGTCAAGGATTAATTTTACAGTTTGTGGGGGTGTGAAAAATACCTCCGGGGTGGGGGTGGCATTTTGCAGTGTGTAGGTTTCATTCGTACTCTGTACTCTTGTACTCTGCGGTTTCTCCCCTCCCCCTCTTGAAAATACAGTTATAGTCTATTCGCGGTTTCTTTACACTTTTTCGGGGCCATGGTGGCTGAGCGGTTAGCCTGCTCGCCTCCCACCAAGGTGAACCGGGTTTAATCCCCGGCTGGGTCACTCCCGGATTTTCGCATGTGGGAATCGTGCCGGACGATGCCGCTAGTCGGCGGGTTTTCTCGGGGATCTCCCGTTTCCCCGCCCATTCAATGCGGCGCTGCACCATACTCGCCGCAATCACCCTCATCGTCTCTCAAGACCTCGCTGTTACGAGCCTCCCAAATCTCTTCACTCACTCACTCTACACTTTTTCAATCAAACCTTTGAAAAATCACCCCATTTATGACATGCTTGGTTGCTTCCTTGGTAAACCGCGTATCACATGCGTTTTATAAATATTTTAACATGTACCTTGCTTCTTGTTTAATTGATATTTAATTTAATTTCCGTTCGGAGCAATTTTCTAGACTTGGTTAGGTTTGTTTGCATGAGGCTGAGGAATATGCTGGAAGCCAAACTTTAGCAGGGCTTCAGAAAAGTTGGAAATAACCGTAAGTGGAATATACCAAGCAATTCTTGCTGTACTAGTACAAAGGTGACGAACATCAAGTGGACTTTCTGTTGGAGGTGTATTGAGTTTTGGCAATTGTACAATATGTGTTGATACGGTTCTGACAAATAAAATAACAACGTTGATCCTTTGGGGTAACAGAATATATACAGAAAAAAATATCCGTAATTTAATTGCTGGTGGAAGTGTAAATTAAAATCAAAAACGAATTTGTGTAAATTAAAATTTATATTTAAGAAACTGACATGTCACATTTTATCGCAGCTAGCGCATTCTTAATGCCTTCCTTGTGAGCTGTTGCTTTTGGGATGTTTTAGTATCAGGCACTCTTGGAAAATACTATTGTACCTCCGATAGTCTGAACCAGGGACGACACTAGATAAGGCATTCAGTGTTTTTACTGACCACTAATGATTGTATGCACACCAACACTGAAATAACATACACCATAACTTAATTTATAAATTAAATTTATTTTCTACCAAAATATTTTTTGTATTATTATTATTATTATTATTGGTTTAATACTGGTTTTACTTACGCAAGTTACGGAAGTTAAACGGTACGCTTTATCGGTTTATGAAGCACGGCGTTCTATTTGATCTGTTGTTGCGGCATTCCTGTTATTAGGACTTGCTTGGCCGTTGAAAGCTGTTATTCCATTTCGTGCATGCGTATCTGTTACGTCGCTTTGCTTTCAAAGTCGTTACAAAAAGGTCCTATAAAAGTTTTAAAGTATATTTGCTGTACAACGAGTACCCATTTTTTTATGTACCTAAAGTGTATAAACACGAACGAAAATATGCATGTAACAAGATTTTGAGTTACACAATCCCAACATCAAATGAAGAGCGAAAATTTTCAACGTCCCCAGCACAAACTGCAGGTGTTTTTTTTTTATTGTTTGCTTACATTCCTTCAACAAACAATGTGTTTGTTTTTTTTACTGTTAACAGTATATGAATAATTTATACCTTTTATAGATATCGCAGTAATCTTGTGGTCAAGATGCTCGACTGCCAACCCACGGGGTGCTGGTACGATCCCGCGCGCTTCCGGCACTATTTCCACTTACTGAAATCCGGGAGCGACCTCGCCGGGAATCGAACCCGGTTGACCTTGTTTAATGATCTGTTAGGCCGTGAACGTAGCTCGGCAAGGAGTCGGTTGTCCAAGACCGCGGTGCTTCAGTCACGTCATCGGCACAATACTAATCAGTCTTAGGTTGTTCAAGAGGTGGGGCGGAAGGGGCGACAACGCAAACAGTCGATAGCGAGATGTCGGGAGGTCTGCACCTCGGGGCAGAAGCAACACAACGCCCCGTTCCTAGCCGAGTTTAATCACCAAAGGGTCGGAAAGCGTACTGCACCACTGTGCCAGAGAACAAAACACCGACATAAGTTAACGCCGGTATATCGTACTGCATGTGTGTCGCGAGAACAAGCTCGTGAAAAATGTGTTCGATGCGCTGACGGGTAGTTGTACTGTACCACAACGCCGGAATTCAAAGTTGACCCCGGTGACTAACTCGAGAATGAATAACCAGTTATAACAGTTTAGTAGCCCCTGTCGTGTCTTGCGGCTAGAAAGCATTATCCTTGACAGTAGCACCCGGCACTGCTTACCAGCTGCGCGGAAAATCGTAACAGGAGGTGACTTTTCTCCCTTGCGCAGTAAAATATTTATCTTGAGACGGCAGACTTTGAGATAGCCGATGTACTACACAACTTAATTATAGTAATGACACAAGTGTGATTCACCTCTATATGCCACTTTAAAATCCCTGCATCGGCATGTGGGCAAAATCTCTTTTTCAGCTTGGTTCTAAAGAGTTTGACGTTTCTTTTCAAATATGGCAAATATTTCCACGGATTCCATTCCTGCAGTGTTAGAAAAATAACTACCTGGTATTTTACCCCACAAAATATAATTGCTACAATTTATAAAATTGCATGATATTCAGCTGCATACTGTCATGATCGAGGAAGTATATTCAATTCACGGTTATTTCCAACTTTTCTGAAACCCTGCTAAAGTTCTACTTCCAGGATATTCCTCCGCCTCATGTAAACCAAGCTTATGAGAGGCTAGAAAATTAGACCAAGGGACAACGCACCGCGTTTGTGCGCTTGAATAATATTTTGCATAAGAACTATTTATTACTAGGCATTACCAACACAACTATTTTCTCCCCGGTTTTATTTAAATGAATTATAAATTAAATATTGAAATTTATAGACAAAATGAAAGTAGAAATTCAATTTAATCAAAAATAAGCCACTCTTATGTTAACACAAGTATAAGACGCGTGTGACACATGGCATATAAGAAACAGCCAAGCACGTCACACATGGGGCGGTTTTTGAAAGGTTCGATTCAAAAAGTGTGAAGAAACTATGAATAGAGTATAACTGAAGGTCCCGTTTGTTGTTCTATATTCCGCAATTCTCTACCCTTACATTATTTTATGCAATCTTAAGTGTGTTGGNAAAAAAAAAAAAAAAAAAAATTTTATTATTTTATTTTTGTACCAAACATTGTTCAAATTGTACACATTATGTGATGGAATTTTCCTTGAATAAAAAAAATTTATACTGTATATTTTTTTTAAAAATAATTTTATGTCGAATTCAAATTTTTCCGGTTTTGCTGCAGTTATAATAACAAATACTTAGTTGTACAAGAAAGGGTTTCAGTAAATTAAAGCTATTAACTTCCGGGTGACATATATGTCATCACCTTATAACAGACCATATATATGAAAAATTGTTAAATAAAAATACATGTTTGCATGTTTTTAACGGTTTTTTAATGTATGAACTGTTATTTGGTGATTATATATATATATATATATATATATGTGTGTGTGTGTGTGTGTGTGTGTGTCACATGGTAACATCAAATTATTCAAAAATTATAAAGTGTAAACAATTTTTACTCTAGGAAAATGTAATTACATATAATGTGTAGAAGTAGAACAATGTTAGGTACAAAATTAAAATCTTTAATTTTTGGGGTCCACGCCCTTAAAGGGGTCCGCATACTAGGAGCTATTTTACGCGCTGGCGGCCAAGAAGCGCGGGAGCGATAAGGGCGGCACTACCGCCCGTATCAATTGTGCCATTGCCACTAAGCGCAAAGCTCTGAAATAGCGTGCAGTGTTCTCGTCGTGTTGCGTGTACCTATGGGACTTTAAACGGAGACCCTACAAATTTATCAGTGGAAAGTCTGTAGTAAGGTTCAATCCACGGCCCTTGAGTATCTTTGTATGTATATGAAGCGTACAGCGCTCTGAAAGGCGTTTCTAATGTGCGTAACGTTTTGAAAGCACTCTACCAAATTTACTGGGCGCACGCCAATCAGTATCCCCATAAAAATATATGCGGACAGGGGCAGTGAAGTTTTTCAAACGTTTATCTCAAATGCGCTCAGATAAACGTGAACAGCCTTCATCTAGAAGTAAAACAGCGGCTCATTTCGCGAACTCCAACCGCACACGCCAGCAAGATGGCGTCGTTGGCCAGCAACGTGTCGGGACGCCGTTCGCCAATCACCGTCTGGCACCACAGACTAAAGATGAGTTAGACCGATCTCGCTGGCTGCGCACAACCAATCTCCGTGTCCCAACACTGAACTGCTTTTCTGCCAGCACGTCTAGTGAAAACGGCATGGTTTGTATTTTAGGTTAGAAAACTGATTTGTAAACAAAAGCTTTGAGATTTATGTATACTTCGTCTGACCAATTTGTAAAGCAGTTTGATTAAATTAAAATTGGCAGAACAGTATTTTATTAATATAATAGTACTTGTCATTCAAAAAATAACATTTAAACTAACACTTTCAGCACTGTTAACCATGTGACTTTGACAGTTTTGTATAGTTGGGGTAGGTCAATGTTGGGCACATGCGCAGAAGACGAATAAGCGGTCTGCCTTATCTTTAGTCTATGTCTGGTACCTTACTTGCCACTCGGTAGCACAGACAGTAGGAGAATTTTCGCAGTACGCGGCAGCCAATCGGACCCGAAGAACGGTTCCCGGAGCCTTACGCTGCCAATCAGCGAATGGGTATTCCGGCGTCATAGGACTCGTCACGCCATTTTGTCACTTTGTACTTATCTACTCTGTGTCATGTCTCAATTTCATCTGGTGGTTCGGAACCCGCTATAATCTTGTATACTGTGTCGTCTTTAGTGTTTTGCACAATAGCGCGACCTAAAACTAATACGAACTACAAAAACGCATTTTCATGGTAAGACATCCGGTTCCAAAAAGTTTACATGCTGTGAACCATGGATCCTGTGTTGATTTTCGTGTCAATTCTATAAAGGCTTCTCTAACCGAATATCAAATCTATGCAGACTGGTGCAATAGTCGTGAAATGCGAATCAGAATACACGTGCGGGTCTTGTTGAAATGGAACTCCCATCGCTTCTCTATAACTGTTGGGGCCGCCGCGGTGTACTCGCCTCGTGCCTAGGCGAACCGGGTTCGATTCCCTGCGTGGTCTCTCGGGGATTTTCGCATGTGGGAATAGTGCCGGACGATGCCACTGGTCGGTGGGTTTTCTCGTAGATGTCCCGTTTCTTCCGCCCTTTCATTCTGGCGCTGCTCCATACTCTCCTCACTTCACCCTCATCGGCTCTCAAAACCTCGATGTTAAGAGCCACACAAATCTCTTCACTCACTTTATAGCGGTTAAGTGGGGCGGAATGTTTTATTTGAACGAACGCCCTGGTATGTCTGTGATGGAGGAAACTGGAGTGCCTTGGTGAAAATTTCCACGTTTTATTTTCTACCGTGGTTCGCAAGTCACGTCGAGGCAGTCTAGCGTGATGAGGTGACCGTTAAGGTTCGACGTTGATGTTTAAACTGCGCTTCCTCGAGTGTTACCTGGTTTGCAGAAACATTCGAGTCAAAACGTCGGGAAACCATTAACTACTTCATGAGCACGGAATTGACCGCGTCACGTAAAAAATGGCGTACTACTTTGTATACAGAATGTTTGGAAAATAAACGGCTTAACTACGGGAGATGATTCCTTATGAAAAATGGAAGTCGAATATATACAGGACACCGTATACCTATATGAAATATTAAAGAAGATATGGTCCTATGAAAGTTGGCGTTTGAAAACGTATTTTTGCCGAATGCGTCGTACAACGCCTGCAAAATCCGCAGTAAAAAAGTGACTTATGCTTCCCATGTTACAAAGACACGTGCGTAATGCTGGCCGTCCTCAGTCTGTGCGCACTGTTCGGCTTGAGGAAGTGATACTCAGCACATCAATGACATGCCCTCTACTAGTACACGCTCCATAGCGCACCGAATGGGCGTGTCCCATTCAACCACGTGGGACGTACTGTGGGTAAATCGCTGCCATCCCTACTGCTGGAAGAAGGTACAAAGCATTCAACGAAAATACGTTTTCAAGCCCCAATTTTCACAGTCTCGTATCTCCTTTAATATTCTGCTTAGGTATACGATGTCATGTGTATTTTCGACTTGGGCGTTTAATTCCCGAACATACTGTATACCTTGGTTTAGCACTCCAAATGAAGAGAGAAACTCTAAGCTTCCGTTACTGCAAATTGCAATTTTTTTTATAACGTCCCCTTCCACTTTTTTGCACCTGCGGCTGGGAGAAGAAAAACCAATCTGCAGTACCTTGACGTGACAACGAAACACCTCGCCGTCGCACTTTCTGGCCCGGTGACTTCACAGTGAACAACTTTGCTTCTCGCCTAATTACAGCGATTATTTCCGCGCAGCTGCAACATCTCAAGTTCTCAAGTTGCAGAACCACTACAGTGTCATTGCCGTTTTTTGTCGGGGTTCCGTTTTTAAAATACAACCGTGTTTTTTTCCCACTCAACTTACGCGACTAGCTATGAAATTGGCATCCATAAAGTACACGCAGTCTAGTGATCTTGCGTGGCGGAGTTGGTTACATGCCAGCTTACAGTATGAGAGGGCCTGGGTTCGAATCGTGGGGAAGGTATGATGTGCGCCCATCTAAGCTGCCTCCAGATTGATCGAAGGACTCAAAATAAAGGGGGGGAAAAAACCTGTGCTAGCAGCATTACATAATTAATCGTAGCTGTTCTACGATAATAAGGAAGCTAAGCATGAGGACAGCAAAAACCAAAAATTTGGCTGCTTTGAAAGTTTCTGCTACTATTAGGAATAATTAATTAATTAGCTGTGTGCATTCTTGCACCGTCCGACTCGAAAGGCTGTAGAATTAAGATTTAATAACGTGGTATGTTACAGACTAACCCTTATTGCATGTATGCAGAGTATTAATGTTTTTGTAACGGAAGTTTTTGTTTGTGAAAAGATTTGTGGTAGATTATTTTGGAATTAATGCTGTCGGACGCCTTGTGTTGTCTTCCGTTACAACCACCTTTTCTCATTGTGGCAAAGATGTAGAAATCGACAGATGCCACCGTGTAAGAGATGGTAGCGACACTTCACATCAGAATGAAAACTCCGAAAGCTGTTTTTATTCGATGGTTTGAGACTTACTGGGGTGTGAACTTGTCCGACGGCTAATACGTCTCTGCATATCGTCCTACGAACGTAATTTTTTTTTTGACAATTTGACTCAATACATAACGTTAAAAACCTGCTGGGAACAAAATATTTTTTATTGATTTATAATTTTAAATTGCAAATTTGGTTAGCAAGATTAAATTATATTACAACCCCTAAAAAAAAAACCCTAGTTTTGTTCATCGTGCTGTACAGCTATGCAACCACAAAAAAAGCGTAGAAAGTTATGAATGTCACCGTAGACTCGCCTACACAGACTATAGGGCTTAAACTAAAAAAGTTTGTAAATTTTACCAAGAAGTTCTTTGTACATTTACAAAATTTTGTGATAGTGCAGAAATATAACGTGTAAACGGTTTTATTTGTAACATTACAAGAGCAGTGATTGTGCTATAGGCCTATCTAAAAAAAATTTGTTACAATGACCAGGAAGTCGCGACAGACTATTTCATTCTCTGGTAATTATTTCACCTTAAATAGGTGAATGTGTTGATCAGTGACTAGCTGTATGATCATGTGTGACGTGGGTTCGAGTCTCTGTGCCAAGTTTTCCGTGAATACAGTCCGAAAGATTTTCCTCTTATATTATTTTTATAACAGTTGTTTTCGAAACCATTATAAACAAATTTGTTTCCACTTCTCAATAATGTAAGTTATAATTCAAGCTTTAATTTTTAGTATTAAAAATATAGTAAAATTACAATTTTTGAAAAATAAACTTTTTTGTAGGGCTACAAAAAATGTTTGGCAACTGATTTAAAAAAAATATTGTAAGAAGTTTCAAAAAATTACATTGTAAGTAAGCCTATATGTATATACACATCTCATTTTTTTCTTAAGTCAAAGAGATTCCTAAGAATGTCATTAATGAAATTTGCCTATTTACTAAATCCCACCTATAGTTTACAACGATGTTTGAAAAAGGTTAAAACTGGCGTTTTCACTGCTGCAGAAACTCAGTGTATAAATTTGAGAGTAATAGTGGGATTTGTAAAACGTCCTTATACTCCGGCCGCAAAATTGTAGACTAAAACTTGAAGCGTGGATTGGTTGCAGATTTTTTTAGGTGTGCTTTTTCTGTAGAAATCGTTGAAAATTATGACTCTGGTGTAAAACTTTCAAGATGTTTTACGCATCGTAGACATATTTTGGAGTCCTTGAAAATAGAACATACATAGCCCATTACTGGATTTGAGATTGCTGTATCTTGTAAACTGAAAAACCCATTGCCTGAATACACGCAAAATTTGTATAAGCGACTTGCAGAGCTTTGTTACAGACACTCTGTTTAAATAAGTTCAGGTCCACCACTTAGCTTCACGGTTGCTTGTAACACGACAAAGTTGAACGCTAGTTCATTTTCTTGCTCAGAGCACGACAGCGTTTCGAAAGCGGACATTTTGTGTCCGAACGCTATGCCTTAGCAACTTCAGCTAAAGAGACTTTTGACGAAATATCAGTGTTATCAAGTACATAATTTTCTAATACAAGACGTGAACGTAAATAAATATTTTCAAATATGACAGTTTTACTTTTTTGTTTCCTGTTGAACTTGTTTCATTGGGATTGTTTATACCAATATAAGGTATCAATAAATGCGGTAACGAACACTGTTGCTATCATAATTGTCACATAAATTACGAACAAACTCTCCAAGTGTAAATTTGAACGAAAGCAATTAAATGACTCGATTAGTCTACAACCAACTAAATAAATTCCAGTGATGGACCAAGCTGGTATTGTTGCCGCCACAAATTCTGTGATAATTAACATACCATGCTGTTTCAACTAACTAAATGTTAATTCACTTGAAACAAAATATTAATTGGTTTCTACCTCGATATTTATTATGTTCACGGTAACCAAATCGATTAGTTGAAGGTACTTGTAATATAGTTTTGCCTACTATATACGTGTGTATGATGTTGGAAAAAAGAACAAACAATTTTTTAAATTATGTGTTTGATTCAAGGGAACGAGAGTATATGTTTGGAGGACGAGCAGATTAGTCGAGTGAACAAAAAATCGGTCAGTGTAAACAAATACTTATCAAGTACATTTTTTTATATTTGTAACTTTCTCTCAGTGCATGTTCATGGCTCAGTGATACGAATGTATGAAAGCACAAGAACTTGTTATTCTTTTTTATAAATAGTAAACGTTTGTCTATAATTAACTTATAATTTAGAACCACTGCGTCACTTGGTAAGTGCAGCCTTTCGTGAAAAGACGTATTAATGCACACTTCCATATAAACCTACATTTCTACTATAAGCTGAAGTACCTTTAAGAAAATATTGTTTTAATTATTTAACCCGTGGTCCCCTAGGCATACCTTCGACTAGTGCGCAGAATGCGGCGTAGAGTTTCTGTCGCCGCTGTTCAATCTTCGACCCCGTGTTACTGCTGTTTAAAATCTAAAACAAGGTTCTGTTCGCTTCGCCCCGAAGCCGAACATTCCCGTACAACGGCCGCTGCCGCGCGTGTTGTGTGCAAATGACGATTCGTCAGCAGTTTGCCCTCGTCATTGTTCAGGACGAGTTTAATCTCATCCAGCCCCCAGCCGCCGGGGCGAGCGATGAGTTGGAAGCGATTTATGAGACACAGCACGCGCGCCGGGTGGCGTTTTAATTAATTTCTGCGTGGAATATTGCAGTCGCTGGTAATATAAAAACTCCGTGACCGCGACACACGAGAATCGTGTGCGCTCAGTCGAAAGCTGGGTCTTGTTAAGGTTACTTCTACTCAGGTGAGGAACAAAACAAGTTATCTTATGGGAGAGTTTGGCATAGGGAAAGTTTCCACCGCTAGGTGCGCAGTGTTCCAAAGTGGTCACTTTTAATTAAAATGTTAAGCTACTTTAATAATAAGAGAAACATTTTACTTATTTACGTAGTTACTTTATATTTATGAGGATTGCAATTTTTTTTTTAACTTATAAAATGGAAAAAATCCGATACACATGCGACACTAGCGCTTACCCAGTGGCGAAACATTTTAGTAAATGTAAACTCTGCCATTGTGAGTAATATACACAGTATATACATTTCATAATAATCAAAACCAAATGTCAGAGGCCACAATGAAATTATTTATTGGTTATTATGTCTGATGAGATTACTTCAAAAAGTGCTCACTTTCCCGTGAACAGCATATTAACGTCGGGATCAACAAGTTCAGTGCAGGGCTAAATATCCATTAACA
>NQII01000553.1:174235-215382 GCA_002778355.1 Clitarchus hookeri | reverse complement strand
GAGGTTGGTTTATACTGTGTACACATTTCACACGTTATATGAAAGTACCATGTTTTATTATTTTTTCGGGGGAGGGGTCGGGCGGACTAGAATTTATTTTGCTACACGTGGAACATAGGCATTTAAAATGAAAGCATACAAATGTCACCACGTGGCCCATTCATTTTATCCGTATAATTTGTTAATTGTTTGCATTTTTTTTTTTTTTTTTTTGAAAACCATATTTGTGTGAAATAATTAGTATTTTTTTGCTACATTGAAATGTTTCAAAATTTTTATTTGCAATTTTTTTCTTCCTTTTTTTTTTTTTTTCCTTTATTAAAATTTAGTTGCTTTTGTTAAGAGGATCTTCGTTATGTTCTTACATTTTATATCATCACGCCAAATGAGCTGTTTCCTTGTAAAGAAATGAAAAGACGTAATCACTCCTGAGCACTTGGAATTGAGCCTCTGAATCTCCGACCGACTAGGACACTGCAATCAAAGCGAATGTACATCCACCATACACGTTATTTCATTCGGGTTCGCGATGGATATGCGGAGGAGCTGAACATTTTTTTTTGGCTTAGTAATGATATTTTTCTGCTCTAAAGTGTGTAGGCGTTTGTTTTGAATATTCTTTGATGGCAATATTATGTAGTATGTTACTAAAAACATGACATCGAAACTGTGTACAGTAATATTTAATGGAGTTCCTATACGATTTTAGTTATGCCGAAGATCTGACACACACATCATACTAGAAAATAAGTGGAATAAAGTTGGTATAGGCTATTCACGGTGAAGTGAGCACTTTTTGAAGCTATCTCATTTGGAATGACAGTCAATAAATATATTTTATCGTAGCTTTAGATGTTAACTTTTGAGTCCGGTGAAACATATACACTGTGTTTATTACCTTCATGGCAATATTTATTTTAAAAAGCGGTAGATGGATAAAAAAAAAGGCTGATAGGATAAAATTAACTAGGGCCTCAAAAGTGCTCACTCTACTGTGAACAGCATATATGTTTGTGGAGTGATTTCCGGGTCAACTATTCGGAGCGTGGCTGTGTGTTGTAAGCTGGAACGTGTGTATACGCCACTTAGCAAGCACGTTTTGCTGTGAAACTAGGTTAATTTTGCCCTCGAGCAATATTCCGATGAGGCACTCTATCTGACAATGACATCGATCAGCAGAAGTAAAGAAATATTCTCTTGAGTATCACTGCAAATAAAAATAAAAACTGCTAGCGTATTTTGAATTAATGGAGAAATATTGACTTGACCAAAAATACCCGTAGTATCACATTAACAAGGTTTTTTTTTTTTAACTTAGAGTTCCTAACAGTGTCAAACAAACTTTGGGACGCTGTAAACACAATTGCCGTGAATTTGTTAACCTGGATAACAGCTCGTTTTCCCCTCTACTGCGCAGGTCTGCCGTCGGGGGAATTGTATAACTGGTGCAGTTATAAATCTCTCTTTGATTGTCGTCTCGTTGCGTCGCTCTGTTTTCCCAAACGTGGTGGCATTTCCTTTTTTGTTCTTTCCTCTTCCAGTAACTCCTGTTTCCAGAAAATTAATTACCGTCCGTGAAAATTCGCCCATTTTGTAACGCGTCAAGTTGTGAGCGGTGGCAAAGGAAACTTTTTTTAAAAATCCTCTATAAACATTTTTGTTGGTGCTTAAGCCGTCCCTACACGATACCTAATTTATGCTTCCTTCTGTTTTACCCATGGGCTCAACAGAATGCATAAAAGTTTCTAAGCAGAAGAGAAGAAAGAATGCATCAGTTCATACCCACACGTTACCTAAAGTGCAAACAGAAAATTGTAAATGGCAGACAAAAACAACTCGCAAATGGCAGACAATCCGCAGTTGGTGAGGTACAAATGCAATCAAATATTATATGTAAGGGCTTTGTGGTATATCCGAATAGTATTGAGATTATTTTTTTCGCTTAAGACTGCATTTATTTAAGTTTCTGAGTACGAGTACTAGACTATTAATGTATGGAAAATGATGTTAGTAACGGCATTGCTCAGGTATAAAAAACAATGTACTGTATTCTCATTTATGTAGAACGGACATTCACGCGACTAATTAAAATAATATTAAATTATTCAAATATTTATCTTTAACAAGCATAATCGATATTGTCCCTGATTCCCTGCTGGTAGAGGGAATTCCTGCTTACCGGGGTTTGGGCAGTGCGAGTCCCGATTGCGGCAACTGGCTGTCCTAATTACTGCTTGTGAGTGTTGGCGTGTTCAGGCAGGCTGTCGAATTAAGGCACGTTTACGCTACCGTAACACTGCGCACTAACCCACTGAGCTACACACAGAAGCCGTGTGAAACAAAAATCCATATTTATCTCGTAATTTTTTTAAGTTGTGTTTACTGTTTTATTATAACCGTGCCGTTTCGGGCATGCTCGTGGGTGAGAAAATTGTTATACCCGGAGTCAGACCCCTCCGGAGGGGTGTGCCGTTGTAAAACTTCGTAAAATTTTGTGGCACATTATTTTCCATTTTTTACCTAATTTCATCTGATATTTCCCCTAAGTAATTGTGTCAGTGTTTTGGGAAAGCTCAGGCCTATGGTGATTTTTTTTTTCAATTTTAGGGCAATTGTGTTATTTCAGAAATTTTATTTCAGTCAAGCATTCATGCATTGGAGTTGGTAAGACTTAACTTCGCTGCCAAGCCTGGCAGGAATCAGTTGCTTGCTGCAGAAAGCTCAGCTTGCAAACAGGACGTTAGTTGGCATGCTTGCATTTCTGAAGCATGGGGGACGCTTCACGCTGTACCTTGTCCGTGCTACTTGCCAGAGGTGCAACGCACATAATTTATTGTTGTAGAACAGTTGTGTGTAGTTGTGGACCGTTTTCAGTACGCCCAGTGCTCTCTAGGAACGGCTTCTGAACTAAATTTTGTCACCTGTGTATCCTCGCGCAGCGCGCAACTCTCTGCACAGCCGCGGTCGCGACATGACGTGTTCGTCGTGTGCTCCCGTGTTCGGGGAGGTTGATGCAAGCGAATGATTCCCCTGCAGACTTGTTTTTCTTTTAGAATCATAGTAGTGCAGAGATAGTTGAGTAAAAATGTAGGAAATTTATTCTGTGAATTATCTCTAATGATCCTATGCAGTTTCACCTCTTCCCTCCAAGATGGTTGGACGAAGTTTTATATCTGGTTACGGACAAATATTTCGATCATGTTTTGGATTATTCAAGTTTTCAGGTATTTATTTCGTTTGAGAACTATTTGCCCAGCTTCTCTTTATTTGCCATCTGGAGCAAGGTTTTTTTTTATCTCTGGCTGCACGACTTCGCCTGGAGAAGTATCAGCTAAGTGCTAGCATCATGGAACATTTTTATTAATCTGGTTATCTTCTGGACCACGCCGGTGATCGATTAACTTTTATTTTTATAATGTTTGTAACATAAAGTATAATTATTGAATTGATAAGTTTTGGTAAAATGTGAATCCTGTACCAATTAAAAAGAGAGTACTCATTTTATATTGCAAATTAAAGAAAGTTAGTTTGTAAGGGGTGCACTCCAGGGTTTTTCAAGGTCTCTAGGGCTGTAAGCAATTAACGAATTAATTTATTTTGTGCTGCAATTATTCCTTGAATCTTCAACTCGTGTGTTAATTATTTATGTGTATGAATTCAAGTGGATTAATTAAAAAGAGTTATTTTTGAAACTACAATTTTATACTATTTTCATTTATTAAATTTATGTCTATCTCTGAGTTATTATTAACTAATTGAAAATATAATTAGTAAGATATTACTAGAATCAGTTTATAGGTAAAATTTACGCGGTGTCCCATTTGCTGAAATACATTCCAAACAATTAAATAGTAATAGTCGCTTAATGGCTGGCATTATGGTAGCAGAAGAATATCTAAGTTTTACGCAAGTGTCCACAGTACAATGTTTTGTTGTTTAGGTGATTATTGCTTTACATCATAATTTATGGACAATGTTTGTTTGTTTATTTACCAGACACTGAGGTAATTTCTGCCACATTGAGCATGGTTGATTATCGTGATTTAATGATATTGTATATTTCTGAAAGCGAACATATAATTAACAACTATGCCACACACCACGGTACAGGGGACTGGATTGTAACCTACTCGGGAGCAGAAACGCTAGCAGAAAATGGGTAGGAAAACTGCAACGGAAATGGGTATCGTGTGAGGCCGGCTTTACAGAATGAAATTGTGAGCGTTAAGACACTGCGACGCAGCACACGCGATCAAAGATAATCCAACGAATGTAATGAACAGGTGATTCATTCTCTAATCATACTTTATTTATTCGACATTGACGTGACTGAAATTCATGGCTGGAACTGGGAGAGAGATTGGTCATAACAGAGGGGTGGTTTCGCAAACCGTGCTGGCCGACGCCTAGCTTCCGGGGGAAATGAGAGGGTTGTCCTAGCAGGCCGGAGGAAGACAGCTGTTGCCAACTCGTGCGAGTTTTTCCATTTCGTGGGATTTTTGAGCTCTAAAATTTTGAAAACGGAAAAGGGGTATTTTAGCAAGAGAATGTCTGAAATTAAGGAAAACCGAAGGAAGTGAAAATTGATTTTAAATTAAAATATTTTCTGGAAAAAGTTTTTTCTAAACAATTTCAAACCAATATCATAAGAATTAATTAAAACTAAATAGTAAGGTAGGTAACTTATGTTTATGCATATAAAATCATTTGTGACAATGAAACTAAGAGAGCAGGATGGCTGTGCTACTGAAAGAGGAAATTAAAATCTGTTTGTGTAATCAGATTGGCATTTCAAGCACAACTTTCAGAGAGAAGGAAAATCATCTAAAGCTGCATAACAACAAATGTTTACGTAACACAGAATCTGAATAGCGTTTAAATATGTTTCCATAGTGAATATGCTTGTGTTCATAGGAAGTGAAATTAATTGTTTACGACATTCATACATGCTGAGGTTATTCTTGTAGTATTACATCTGGAAACTATACGAAGACTGCTAAAAATATAACTAATGTTAAGTTGTTGCTCTTAAGTTTCTTTGTTCTGTGTTATTTTGTTGGAAATTCAGTATGATATAGAATAGTTTGAGCCTCAGTGTGAGATTCTCATCATCTTCTGGTTGGCAACACTGGCTCACGCCCCTTTTTCCGACCAACACTAAAAAAAATTGTTTTATGAGAAACGAAAAAAAAAAATTGTTGGTGGTCACAAAATTCTGTTTTCAGTACAGCACTAACAAAAGACTTTGTGGCACCATAATTTTTTTTGTCATTTCAGTATTTAGTGGCAACCACAGAAGGACTTTTGTGGGTCACCAGTAAAATCAGCGTGTTGGCACGCAATAATGTGTTCGTTAGTGGTAGCAAATATGTTACGATGCTAGAGTTACTGGCTAAGAGTCGTCTACAATAAAAAATGCAATATAATAACATAGTTTAACTGGCATAAAACACAGCGTAATAAAATTTGCTGTCTACAATCGGCATAACGAAAAATTATTAAGCTTAAGGGAGTTTTGATGTGCGTGTGTTGGCTACCCTGATTTTTAATGTTTTTGTTAACGAATGTCGTGTAATTGACCGATTTGTTCACGTATTTCCCATGCTGAAAGCGTTGGTTTTGTATATGTGGCTACTATGTAGAGTAATCCATTTCGCCGCTGTTTTAAAAAATCTATCTTGCATAGGTTATTCACGGTTACTTCACACTTTTCCGAAGCGCTGCTAAAGTTATACTTTCGTTTACCGATTACGTATCCTTCCGCTACATGTAAACATAAACACTGCCATGCAACTTACGTTTTAACTGTCTAATTATTTGTTTACTGTTTTCAGCTGTTCAAAGAATTTTGTCATATTTCAAAAACCATTTCGTACGTNACTTTCGTTTACCGATTACGTATCCTTCCGCTACATGTAAACATAAACACTGCCATGCAACTTACGTTTTAACTGTCAAATTATTTGTTTACTGTTTTCAGCTGTTCAAAGAATTTTGTCATATTTCAAAAACCATTTCGTACGTATGTTTACAATTTTGGCCCATAACCGTATGTAGGTCAGTTTTACGACGCTTTTTAACAATGTATATATTGGCGATAGTTCTTAAGGTTATTATTTTACATTGTTAATTTATTTGTTATAAACGACATTACACATTACACATAATACACGCTAATATTTTGCCGCGACTGTGCTTACCCCTGTTAAAACTGCGGGGGAAAGAACGGTAGTATTTAATATCTTGTTACTGATATGTTTTGGGTTATTTTGTTTAAAGGACGGCCTCAGTTGGAATAAATATTAAAACGAAGGAACAACTTGTTGAACGAAAATACACGGTAACTTCAAGCACGCAACTCATGTCGCTTATTTTTTGTACGTAGCAGCGACAAATTACAATATAGTGGTGAACATGCACATAAATAGGCCTACTATAACTTTTCTTCCGCTCATATTACTATGCATTGGTACTTATTGCTTTCTAGTTTTATTTCATTATTTATTTAAATTTATCCGGCTGGGCATAGCATTTTGTTGGGATTGTGGCAAACATGCAAATCACATGAACGTAAACACGTTACACAATTGTGTTTCAAACACCTAGGGCAAGGTTACAACATTGTGATAAATAAACAGAAGTGACTTTCAAGCAATTAATTTCGTCATAAAACAGTTCACGGTTAAAACGTATAAATTTTTCACGTCCGATATTTGCAATCACACACACGCACGCACACGCTAATACCAACACACACACACGCGCGCGCGCGTGTCCAACGTAATGGCAACAATATTCTTTCACAGACAGCGGTCACGACGCACGATACAGTATATTTATTCCTGCCGTGGAAAAACAGATTTATCACAACATCGTAACTTGCCTATGTAGGTTTAAAAAACGCCAGTACAAACGTGACGCTTCGTTCAGAAACACGCCATGTCATGTCGCCAGCCGCGACTTCTGCCAACTTCGGATTTGTAACCATCCCGCAATCACACATAAATATATTATAAAAAGTATTCAAACAATAGAATCTCGTTTGTTGTAAATTACAACTTAAATAATCATAATTTTTGATTTAATAAGTTTGAAATATGCTAAAACTGAAAACATGTATAATTTTCTTGCTACTACTAGCGGTGCGGAACTTCACGAGAGAGAGAGAGAGAGAGAGAGAGAGAGAGAGAGAGAGAGATAAAGAGATAGAGAGCAAAAGAGAGAGCGACAAACTCTGCTCCGCCTGTTGAAGTATCTTCCTCGGACGAAAAAAACACCATGTCACTATGATTTGCGTTGATATTTTTAACTGTACCAATGAAATATGTTTCCTTCAGTACTACCTTAAATTTATATATATTAATAGTTATCAAATAGCATACAAAAAATTAGGTTAAAACAATAACTGTGAACTATTTCTTACTAGCCGTTGCCAACACATAGCTTCTCTTACTGCTTTAATTCTTATTTAATACAAAATAAATATTACACGTTATAGAAGATACCAAGTTAAAGTTTCATTTATTCAATAATACAATACTTTAAAGTTAATCACAGTGTTATATATGTGTGGTATAAAAGTTATTGAAGAAACAGATGGGCATGTTACTCCTAGGGTGATTTTTCAAAGGTTCGTTTCATAACATCCGAAGAAACCGCGAATGGACTATAGACACGAAAGGCGATGCCAAAACAGAAGGGAAAAAATACTTTGCAGGCGGCAACAACTATTTTCAATTATGGCCAAAACAAAATTTTCCACGTTTACTTTTTTTTTCTCGATTGTTTGTTTACACACCGAGGTATATCTCCGACGTCTTGCATTCTGATTGGCTGGAGTAAAAAACGTACCATAAGAAACGCCACGCCACGCCACGCCACGTTATGTACAGACGCATGCTATAGTTGTGAACCAGTTGTAGACGCTACTATTCAACTACTGGTATTGAATTCCATGCTATAACGCGATATGGTAACGCCATGACGATTGTAGACGGGCCTTTAGTAAGGTTCAGAATAGTGTTTTGCGGGTTGTGGAATTTATTAGGTAGGCTTGCTTTAACAATATTTAAAAACCAAAATTAGGGTGACCGGACCAGGGATCGAACCCGGGTCCTTTCGCACGCGAGCTCAGTGTGTTACCACTACGCCACCGTATTAAATGTTGTAATTTTTGACTAGATAAATCTAATAGGCTTAAGTGGCACATACACCAATGCCTGAGAACTTGAAGGAAAGTTTATTTTATGCAATTATTTATATGTAACAAATACGTGCTTCGAATAAAATAATTATGTATGCCATTCCTAATGTCTTAAGAATGTCCCTCACAAATAAGTTCGTAACCTGATGAAAGGAGACGAACACGTACAAATATGGCGTCGTCGCAAGACCAGAAAGTAGCCATTTCCAGAACCCCAGCACGCATGCGCAGAATAAAACGGATGTAGTTTCGTAGTCGCAGCAAAATGTTTTACTCTGGATGATACGAATGCTATTGCCAGTAATAAATTTTCCAGTTAACAGATATGTTAGTGAGCTCTAATTGGCATCAGTACTTGTCAATCAGCGTGTTATTGTGCACCGCGATCTGTTTTTTTACCAGCAACAAAATTTCGCCTCGGAAAGCATCAACCAAATATTTTTGTAAACACCTACAAATCTTTTCTTCCAGCGCATGGTGCATACAGTACAGGGGAAGAGTTTCATCTGAACGGTAAAACGAGAGAACCTTATCTTATTCATTCGTTTGCCGAAGCAGGTTATACTGGGATTGCCAACGTTACAACACAGAGTAAACTACAAATGTTCACTTTATGTTGGCAGACAATGCGCATACCGTCGCTTGCCTGTGTTTTTATTTTATTTTACAAGTAAAATAAGTTTTCTGGACAATATTATTATTTGCGTCGTTTATCCGAAGTCATTTCTCACCACAAGTGCATTTGAGAGGATATAAATCATAAACATGTAGGTGAAATACCGCATTATAAACAGTTTCGTACTAATACTAATTAAAATATAATTTCATGAACTATCAGACATATACACAGTACACACACAGACAAAAATGACTACTCTTCCACCATCAGAATTAAAATTAGTAAGCCAGACTCGCATTCCTAAAATATCTAAAGAGAAACACTACACGACTGCTTATTTTGTATTTATACAATGTGCAAGCAGTAAATATATTTTTAAAGGGAGAGCGAGAGAAATTGTGGTGTTACCAGTTTTTGAGCCATAAAATGTATTAACCTTTCATTACCGAAATTTATTCATCAGCCACTCATATGATTGAAAAACTGGAATATCTATGCAATACATTTATTTGTTTACCATGTGGAATAAATGGGAATTCATCATTACCTTCTGAGAATGACTATAGAAGCGATAGCAGTATAAGAAGTAAAAAAATATTCCTCTCTAAAGTATAATTAAAAGANNNNTATATATATATATATATATATATATATACATATATATAATCAAGTTGGCGTCCAACTCTCCCACTTACAAAGACTTTTTCTTTTAATGCCGAAGTCTTATTGCTGTGGAATCTGGACTTCAGGTATAGTCCATTCATGGTTACTTCGAACTTTTCTGAAGCCCTGCTAAAGTTCTACTTCCAGGATATTCCTCCGCCTCATGCTTAACTAAGTCTATAAAGTTAAACCAAAGGGAAAATGCACCGCTTTCGTGCGCACTCAGTGTAATAATATTTTTTTATAAGAACTACACCCTACTAGGTATTACCAACAAACCAATTTTATCCGTGTCTTTATTAATATTAATTATTAATTAAATGTTATAATTTATAGATACAATGTAATTTAAAGTTCGATTTACCCAAAAATAAAGTTCGTTAATGTTTACACAGGTATAAAGCGCTTTTGATATATGACATACAAAGGACACAACCAATCACGTTATGCATGGAGTGATTTCTTAAAGGTTTGATAAAAAGTGTGAAGAAACCGCGAATAGACTATACCTTCGGTAAGGATTAGTTTCCCGTACTAGAGTTGCTGGGCCTGTCCTTATAACGGATCTCGGTCCGCACTGGGGTGACCGACGACGAGACGCGCAGTTTACGAGCGTCATTTCAGCCCGCGCCGCCGCTTACTCGCGGGGGTTTACGGCCCTTGCACGTCGCTAACATCCCCAACCCCCTCCCGAGAGTTATGTGCCCCTCTCCCCTCCGCGGAGTACCAACTGTTCCGCGGGAAGCGAGATTACAACCAAGTTCCCGGGCAAACTGTCGACGGAAGTTCGCCGCGGCCTTCTGCATCCGAGGCAGATTAATTCCATATGCTTACTAATTTTACCTGTGAAATGCCTAGAAATGCCGAACAGACAACGGTTATATTAAATAAATATCAATATCAGAGATACCTGATTTGAGATTCATGTTAATAAANAGCAGAACTGTGCTACAGTTATGTTCTTCTATTGAACATGATCACTTTCGGTAAACTGATAAATACGAGGTATGGCTGTTAAGCCACGGAACTAGTGTGAAAATCGTGGTTTGGTGACAAAGTATTACACCGAACCTTTAATATTCAACAAACCCTCTTTCCAGATCTTTACACCGCTACATACGTATCTTCCACAGTTCGAAGCAATGTTGCAGCTCATAAACTGTCACCTTCTTCATAAGGTCTGACATTTTTAATGTCTTTAACAGACTGAAAATGTGTTCCTTTCGAAATGTGTTCCTTTCAAAATACTTTTTACTTTGAGGACTAGTTAAGTCACGTTGTGCCAGAGTTAGTATATATGGCGGATGCCTGATCACTGGGACATGTTTGTGTACTGAAAACTGCTTCACAGGGAGGGCCTTGTGAGCGGGCGCATTTTCCTAATGCACAATCCACGAGTTGTTTTTCCAACTAGCCAGTTGTATCTTTTCCACTCGTTCTCTCAGTTTAATCAGGATAAAAATTTCACAAGATATTTCAGGTCCACACGTTGCTCGATTTTTACGTTAACCATGACTCTGGCAAGCTGACTAGACAGCTTTGTCTTTCACCAAAACCCAGAGGCAAACCAAATCACTTGGAAAGAGAGGCCGAGAGTTGTTTACTCCAGAAGCATCAAGAACACCTATTGTATGTCCGCTTCGCTCCCCTCCAAGAGTACGACTTGAGGTGTCCAGTCAGTTTAATTAATGGCAACAACATGTTCATAGTTGTGCGTAGTTAAGTTTATTTGCATACATAAATTGCCTTTCTTAGTAACGTAGTTTTAGAGTTGCCAAATCTATGTTTGGAGCAATGACGTGTGGTGAACTGTTGCAAGGTAAGCTGGCGTTATCTCTGTGCTGTATCCTGTTTCTTGCTAGTTTACACTCCCACCACTGTAGCTCGACAGCTGAAGCCTAAGAATGCGTGTAATGGGCCCCTTTATGCTCGCTTGTGATTGGTCGGGATGCATTCAGTTTCCCTAGGCTGCACGGTGTTACTGGCTCCTGCTGCGTGCATCGAGAATGTACAGCAGTCAGCAAGCACTAGTTTACCTTGCAACAGTTCACTACACGCCACTGGTGTGGAGACAACATGATCAAATCACAGACAGGACATAAGTGTTGTGTATTTGATCCCACGTGTCTGTGGGAAGTACAAATGAAGATGTCGCATCTGGTTTATGAGAGAACAAAATTCCCCAAGTTTCTTGTCTTGGGGGATGTTGAAGTCGAGGATCGTTCACCTTCTCAATGACATCACCTTAACTGCCATTCCGCATGGCACTCACTGAACCGAACTGAAGAGTTGGGTGACAAACTGCGTCGAAAGCGGAATGCGCTCTCTCTAAAACCCAGTTGTGCTTCTGTCGTCAGTGGAAACCATTTTAAGTTTTACAAGCATCCGCCATCTCGACTGTTAGGTGAACGTTTTAGCGTGAGACTGTGGGAGCCCTTCTGGAACTCGGCAATTCCGACACCTTACAATCGTGTGTTACATGTCATGCGAGTAAGTAGCTTTGAATTCCCATGATTACACACAGCATAGAATCTGTTCTGGTTTTATGTCGCATTTTTAGTAAGTAATGGGACCTCCTGATTGCGGTGGGCTACGAACCATGTGGTATCGACTAGAGGCTCGTGAATTTTGGGGTTTTTGCACGAATCTTTATCCGTTCACCTTCGTCTTCTTGTTTCGGCAGAGTTATTATGTCCAACGATAGCCCTTCGCAGGGTCAACGTGGTGTTTGATGGGCGTGAGAAATTCTGGTTGCGTGACAGCTAGACGTATTCGGAAAAGCAGTTTCACCTAACTAGCGCCTAGATACCGGTAACCACAATACATTGTTAGTGTTATTTGTTGTTCACAGAACGACGGCTGGTTTTCACAAAAACGTCCGCTTCTGCGGCGGCCGTCTGTATATTAACGGTCCAGCAACAGTTGGAACAAGTGGCTGTTTTCAGGACATACCGCCCGCCGGCTCTGCACTCTTAGTTTATTCAGTAGTCATTCTGCTTTTCTCCGGAGTTCATTGCCGCGTCTTGCTGCCTCGTCCAGGTTATTCCTCTCCTGATTTATTCAAAGCACATGTACTGCGCGTTTTACCTGGATCTCTCCCCTTGTATTTTGATAAGTGAGTACTAAAATGACACAAGTTCCAAGGTTCAGGATTATTACAGGGGAGCGGGAGATAAGGGATTGCTGCACACCATTTCGCATATTAAGGGAGCTACCTAGGCCACGAAACAGTATGCAGAGTTTCAGTAGAAAACGTTCGATTTATTAAATGTTAGATACTCTGAGTATTGTCTGATTACAAACATCATTTCAGATACGTTATACCTGCTAATACACTTTAGTAGCATTGTTTTGTAGGTTCGGTAACAATGGCATAATGCAGAGACCAACCGCCATCTTGGATGACGACCCTTTTTTAGTTTTCCATCATGTTTTTGAGTCCACCGTCTTGTTTAGCCATCCGCCAACTTGTTTCGTTTGCTGCCACCTTGGTTCTCATATCGTCTGCTAGGTGGTGCTAGTATCAGTCACCATCTTGGAAGTTTATTTTATTGCCCACCAGTAGCACCATCTTGGTTCCCAAAATTTATGCTAGGCAGCGCTAGTGTCGCTTGATGTCATCGGTTACTAGGAGCGCTGGTGTCGGCTGGAGGCTAAGGGCCATGTTCCATGCGCTGTATGCAGACACTCGCCTCTATCGACGTGATATGGTTTAATACGGTATAAAATGCTATGGAGGTGAGGAGCGGCGAACTACCAGACCTTGGATTGGTAGACAGACATCGTAGTCGACTGAGCCACCAGTCCTTTACAACATAATACTCACATTTATCGTTTGTTCTCTAAAGTTTTTCTTTGACATCTTCATGTTTGGAAAATTCTATTAAAGTAGGGTCGTATAACTATCCTATATTTATCTTTATTTTCCTGCAGTAAATTGACAGGGCCCACCGCAGAATTCTGCCGTAGAGGCATTGTCGACAAAATGACCACGTCTTTGTCTTGAGTAGAGGGACTACGGGATATCGGGTGCGGTTACCTGAAGTTATCAAAAATTAAATACTCAGGCTGGTATTCATGGTCACTTTTGCGAAGGAGATACGAGCCACATCAAGCACACATCTTGTTTTTGCAGGAAACGAGATTCTTAAACGACTAGTGTTACACTGTCCTTGACTCACACAAATAGAGAGGTGATAACAATTTAGTACTACAAGATAAAAACTTAATTAACCAATGGATTAGATGGTTATTTACTCGTTTTCTTCTCATTGTTTGCCACAGCGCGTCTTTTTATTTTTGATGGTTACCATTAAATATATTGGAAAACTCTATGAAATTAGGAATAGAATTAGTATCGTAAATCTTTGCATGTTTATAGGCACTTTTTTTTCTGGGAAGGAGGGTTCCACGAATTCCATCGAATTGTCTGTAAAACCTTTAAATTTTTATATTGGTATTGCCAAGAAAGTGTTTTCGAGGAAAATAATACAAATTTCATAACGTTAGAATTGTAAAACGTATAACAAAACTAAAAATAATCACTTTTGTAATTGAGATTTTGACACACATTAAAATGCTATAAGTACACTATAACTACTCGACCACCGAACATTCGTTAAAAAATGGCAAAATTTGTGTGTAAAAGTAGTTTATATTTTTCCATTTTCACGTGTTACCGCCTGTCATAGTTTTTTTTGTGTGTTCACACTTAACATTTTTAAGTGCTAGTTTAATCATTTTACACCGCAACAGAGCGAAGAATGCCTCGGTAGAATATACAGGACAATTGTGAGATGTTTCATATTTCGTCAATACCGACTTTAGTATCATATTAATTTACAAATATTTTTTAACGACCCACATGTTCTTCGGCGAATTCACTGTAGTTAAGAATCATGTTACTAGTTGCTGATGGCTGGAAATGTGCTTTGAATTTTTAGCCTCGCACACAGGGCTCAAAACTACCGGACTCTCAAACGCCTCGCAGAAAAGGGTCTCGAACTTAGTTCATGAATTCCCACTTATATTAACTTGTCCCGTTAACAAAAAAAAATGGTGACGCACAGAAGGAGCGGAAATCGGGAAGGGAGAACAGTGGAGGGAAAAAGACGTCTAGCGCAACGAGCGCTGGCGGCGCAAGTTTATCACCACATAACTCTATGACTGTCGGTTTTTTTTTGCACGTTTCCCACCGCTGTTTATAAAGGACAGTATATTTGTTAAATCAAACTGTCGGGACTGTTCAAAGGTCTCCCAGCCACACGGTCGCCTTGACGAACGGGTGAAATTGCTGAATGTATTATTTTTATTATGAAACAAAGCAGCTGTACATATATTCGGAGATGGCTCTGACTCTGAAGACATGTCATCCGCCATGAAATTTTTGAGTGACTTTTCCCGTGGTAAAGGGTATGTGGCGCACTTAATTGAATTTAACAAGGTTTGAATACCAAGAATACCAATATTTGTTAATACCGTTTACCAAACACTGTTTTAAATTGTAAACATGTAATTGCATAAAAAATAAAAATTTCATATTTTTTGCATGGTCAGATGTCAAAACCACAATTATAGTGGTTTTGGAAGGCACAATTAAAATTAACCAAACCACTTAACAGAAAGTTAAAATAAATGAAGCTAAAAGCGGTTTTGTTAACTAAGTTTGAGACATGCACAGTATACATTATGTAAAGAAATTGTATGTACAAAGACCAATAAAAAATATGCAAAAAAATTCTTTGTCAGTAATAAGACAGTGATTACACTTCAGCTTCAAGCGACTGATGGTAGCAATTTTTTTAAGAATTAGGTTGTTTCTGCAAGTTATAGTTTCTATTTTTCCGAAACACAGTAAGATTGGAATTTAGAGCTGTAATTTCCTGAAAACATTTATTTAATATTTTATTTATAGGTATATTTTTTGCACATTCGCAACGCACATAATATCTCTTAGTAATGTTTTTTTGTGCAAATAGAAAACGACTTGGGAAAAAAAACTATTACTCATAATATACACTTGCAAATAGCGCAAACACCCCTGATTTACCTGTGATTTTAACCCAGGACCCTTCGCACTGTCAGCCAAACTAGTGTTGCTGCGTGGCGCGGGAGAGTACATCAGTAGATGACAAAGGCATCTCTACCGGAACTGCCGAGTGCGTCGTGGCGAACATAAACTGGTCAGCTCGGCCGACCGACCCTCCCCTCCCCTCCTCGCCCGCAGCGGTGCAGTCCGCAGTTTCCGACATTGTGGAGGCCAAGTCTACCCTATCGTTGGCGCGAGGGGGAGAGTGGGGTGGCGAGGTCTGATGGTGCGCGATGAATGGTCAATCAGCAGAACAAATGAGGTGGTCTGGTCGTGCTGGCTCTTCATTATTCACGCGCATTGCCCCGGGCCGTCCGCGAACCAGGGTCGGACGACAACGTAGGCCACTCTTGCGCCAAATTTCTCCCGGTAACCACGGACTCTTCAAGAAGCTTGCAAACGGGCTTCCTTTTCCCTTCAGTCGGCCAATGGGCTTCTCCCGGGTATCCTGCATGAGTAATCTCCACGCCACGCCACCTTACGTCCGGATGGAGTCCGGTCATTATGATGATGAGTATCGTAATCCCAAATGTAAAATAAATTGCATGCGCATTTTAAAATTTAATTATGGAATACGCCACAATTTTTGCTTCAGAACGGCTGTCGAGCAGACATTAAAATGTTAGCACTATATATATATATATATATATATATATATATATATATATATATATATATATATATATACACTCAAGAGAGCAATTTTGTATACGTTATAAGATGCCGCTGGTCGGCGGGTTTTCTCGGGGATCTCCCGTTTCCCCCGCACTTGCATTCCGGCGCTGCTCCGTACTCACCTTGCTTACCTACCATCGGCTGTCAAGGCCTCAATGTTGAGAGCCGCCTAAATCTCTCCACTCACTGATCCACTGTTTTGACATTAAAACTTACAATTCCTGTACAAGGGGCGATAGTTTCTTATGGAAGTGTTTGTCGTGTGTTGCAGGCGGCGGGGCATGTCGGGGCTGCAGACGGGGCCGCTGGTGCCCACCGCCAGGACGCACAACGTGACGACGCCCTCGGAGGGCGGCGGCGCCGACGTGGCGGGAGTCCCCACCACGGCCGAGCGCTGCGCCTACGTCGACTACAACTACGACGTCGCCACCGCTGTCATCTGCGGCATGTACCTCGTCTTCGGCGTCGTCTACAGCCTCTTCGGTGAGTAGCGATGCCGATAAAAAATATTTTTTTTATAAATGGATTAAGTTGGCTCCAAAAAATCTATTATTACACCGATTTTAAGGCTGCTGATTAATGTTTTTGGAATCGACATACTTCCTGTAAGTAGACGGGTTATGGGGACTTAGACACATAGGGACCTGGGACCTGACCGTCGGAGCTGTTAGTGCTGTCATACCAATCGGCCGGTGGCCTTAATGGATACAGGTGACCTTGACCTTGGTGACTTTTGACCTTGAACCCAGTGACCTTTGACCTTTAAACACAAAAAAATTAAAATGAAAATTCAAAAAATCCAAAACCTTTATAAAATATGTATTACAAATTATTCATTAAAAAATTCCTTTTTAAAAAATTTAAATTTACGGAGGTCCCCCACACCCAATCCAACCATACTCATTTCGCCATCTTGATAGATGCAGTCCACCATATTGATAGGCGTCACAGCCACCGTCAAGCATTTTGGTCGGTGCAGTCCGCAATCTTGGTAGGTGCAGTCCGCCATATTGGTAGGCATCACAGCCACCGTCCACCATCGTGGTAGGTGCAGCCATTTGCCATTTTGGTCGGTGTAGTCCGCCATATTAGTAGGTGCAGCGTTCCGTCATCTTGGTCGGTGCAGTCCGTCATCTTGGTAGGCGTCACAGCCACAGTCCGCCATCTTTTTTTTTTTTCGTTTGTCATATGTTTATACTTTACTGGAGTTTGTCTATCACCTTCGTTCGACCGCCATCTTGGTTTTTTTCGTTTGTAATTTGTTTTACATTGCTAGTTCTGCCCCAGCACGGCGCCCAGCAGACAAATAACTCCCCACTCCCCCTTCAAATATATTTTATTGACCAATTGCCTCACCTCTGATTCTCATTGGCTAATTACCCACTCCCTTCCAATATATTTAAGTGCTCCACCAATGTTTCTTATTGGCTAATTACTCGGGTGTTTCCGGAAACCTTCGTTTTACTAATTAGTTAGTTCCCCTCCACTCCCTTAAAATATATTTAATTTCTCCGCCAATGTATCTCATTTACTAAATACTTGGGTGTTTTCGGAAAGCGTCGTTCCGACCAATTGACGGCCTACTTTAATCGCGAGGACGGACTATTTTTTCCCCTTAAAAAATTTTTATAAGTTAAAAACTCTTTATAAGACGCACTCCAAGTTACGCCGAGAAAGAAGTCATTTTTCTCGCTGTCGTTCCTTTTGCGTTATTTCAAGAGAGTAACCCAGCGACCATTTTGAAACTAACATGGTTTCAAACCCATGTCAAATTTACGATAGACATGTTGTCAAGGGAAGAAGAAAAATAATAGCAACAGCAACGCAGAATAAAATGGAGATAATATTCTTCAGCTTATCAGCACCATATTGGCACGAGGAGCAACTTCGTCAATGCCGTTTACTACCACGAACCCGCAACCATCAGGCAACCCGTACCAGCCCCCCTATCGGCCAGAACGTCCTACAGCTTATTCTCTCTCAGCTTCTCAGAGAGCCCATCAGCTCCTACTGCGAATAAAGTGATATCGAGGAAGAAATGGAATTTTCCGTCGTCGAATTTTCTCCATTCAGGTCAGAAGACGTGAACAAGTACAGTGAACTGAATTGTGGGTACCGACGATTAAGTTTTCGAGATGCTCGAGGCATTCTGCAAATTCAATTTTGTGACTGTGCAATGTGACAACGCGGCTCAGAACTGCCTGATGCTAGAGCTGTCGTACATTCATGCAGCTACGATGATTTTGAAGGCTGTTATGCGTGGGACACATTTACGTGTGAATATAAAAATTTGTTACGTTTACAATTTATGCCCTAACTCTACGCTTACTTGTTCGCTGGAGGAGATGTTACAACAAAATCGTGATGTCCACGTATGCAAGGCAAGAATGTACGAAAGTGTAGTGTACGAACTTTTCCGAAACAGTAAAAATAATTATGTGTGCAAATGACAGGAGAAATGTGATGGACATAACCACGTTGTGAAAAGGCAAGGTTTCCCGGACTGGACATCTTAACTGCACACCTTTTGCATGCGAAGTGTACCTAGGCTCGAGGCTGAGATCTTCCACCAAGTATTCTCGCAACGGTGGAGCGCGTCCTGGTGTAAGCTCATTCCAGAGAAAAATTATGCAAGTACATATCCTCTACAGCACTGCGTAACCTACACTGACCAGCCGACACTTACCGTAACTGTGGAGCGGTGTGACGGAATTGTTCATTTTCTCTTTGAAAGAAGCGTCTTCGATGGTAAGACTCTTGAATTATCAGTGCAAGATTGTGACAGTGACGAGTGTGCAGTTCATTTATGCCGTCCACAAACAAAATTTCCCTCAAACATCGGAAATATGAAAAAAAGAAATTTTGGGCGAACGCCGTTCAAGCAAATACGAAAGTCAAAATTATAATTTTTAATTTCATGTTTAAATTCGCAACCTTTTAAAAATATGCTCTGAACGGTGTGATGGCACTTGGCACATTTTGGAGGTTACAACGCCACCGCACCCATGGCCAGAGGTGCTCGCGTGTGCGTGTGCGTGTGCATATGAGCTTTGCTCTATTTTTTAGAAAAAACCATGTGATGAAAACCTCCCATTCCCCCTCGTAATTTTTTTAGTTGACGAAATACACACGTTCTACAGTGTAAAAAAAAAATATTGACGTGCGCGATTAAAAGTTTTGATGTGAAATTGTATGCTTTTATGCTACGTGTAAACAAAATCATTATTATGTATAAATAAATGTCTGTGTGTTTAATTATCTCATAATTTTTGGTTGTTTACCAATCTTTTGCATTTTTTCAGTAAAATTGTTTATCATGTAAAACATTTTCTCCCAAGTGTTTTGTAAATATAATATATATATTTATATATTGCTAAATATCGTCTTCCATTTGATGTGTAAATACGATGTATTTATATATTGAGTTAAAGTTTCTTGCAAATTTTGTTTGTAATATTATAATTTGAAATAAATCATTTTTTTGCAAATATTTGTATAATATTTTCATTCGTATTGAAATAATTTTAAAATGACGTGAGTGTTTTGATTGCTGCTACATGCAAGCGATACNTGGGGGCTGTTGGCGTTCTTGTGCGAAGTGTCCGAATGAATGTCGTCACGCGATCACATCTCTGTCAGTTTACTCACCTTCCGTCTTCACACTCTCGAGAAGTTGTTAATATAGGTTAGTAGCGGTACCATTGTGGCGTGCACAATTTTTAAAAATTGAATACCTTTCTTTAAATGGTTATTTGCTAAATATTTCACACAAGTTATTTTTTGTAATAGTTAAACAAATAAAGCTAATAATGTGCAGCATATTTTAGAGTATATTTTTTAATATTGTAGGCAAATAAGTTAAGAAACAAAATTATTATATAATAGGAGGCACTGTTATGAAATATTGCATTTGTACTTTTCCCTTCTCCAAGGGAAAAGCAAGATCAATTAATATTTATACCAAAAAAAGAAGTAAAAACTTATGTTTTTTACATGGAGAAAAAATAAATTACTGAACTCACACACAGTTAGAAGTTAAATAACATTTCGCCATATTTAACCCAAAATCCACACATAAATATTACACCCAAAAATTAAGTTAAAATGCTTGGTTCGCAAGTAAAGGAGCAAAAAATGCGTGTCTCTAAAATCACATTTTTACATCCACATAAATGTCTAATGTAGCTGCCGACTCTAGGATTGTAGAAAACCTAGCACAAATCGTTGCATGTAACATATCACATCCGTAAGAACATGCACGCAGTTAGTTCGAGGTGTAAATTGGCAATATCGTTATGTAAAGCACGTAAAGTGCTTTAAAAGTTATTTAAACACTGGTGAATCTCATCCCCGCCAGACCGATGTGAGGGTGGGTTAGCATCGAGAGGCAGCGGAGACCGCGTGTCTTCGAAGCAAAGGCATGTATCTTTCAGTATTTGTGTAAGCAATATCAGAGGCCGGAGAGTACTGTACCGACACGGATGAGTCCGTCACATCGTTGGAAGAAAGAGCCCTCGTTGTTTGCACATGTAAAACAGTCATTTCGGGCGATCCATTTTCCAGCTGCGGTACGTTGCCAGCTTCCAGCAGCAGGGAACCATTAGTTATGTTCTCGCATGTAGCCAACTCACCCGTCTGGGAGCCCTGAAAGGGCGGCGCCTGGGTGCTACAGAAGGGCGTCTCTGTCGCGATGCCGACTGTTGCTATAGGTGCAGCGCAGGCTTCTACCATGGTCTTAGATGGTGCAGCGTCACATCGCCATGAGGCGATAAATGCAGAGGCACCCTTCTTTTCGAATAATTGCCCCGCATTAATTAGGAGAGCCTCGTCACTCTCGGACCAGAAATCAGTCGATGGCATTACGAAGATGGCTGCTAATTTCCTTAAAGTGGCCACAGCACGGAGTCTTCAATACCAATACAACTATGGCGCAACTAGCCGCCAGGAAGCTCGTGTTGAACCCAGCATGGCAATTTTTTGATCGGCTTGCGGCTCGCGTGTGACAGGTGCGTCCGAGCGAACGTGGAGAATTACTCTGCGCAAGCTTCTCCTGTTTCCGTCGCCTGCTCTAAGTCCGTATACGTTTGTGGCAAGAGTCCCCCTTACTCCTTCGGTACTGCATCTTCCCACGAGCCAATCCTTTAAATAACATTTTCACTAATATTTATTTTCTCCACACGTTATTTATTAAGCAAAAAAATTGAATGTTATATTTATAAAAGAAAAGGTTTAAAATAGAAATACACAGATAATTCATTTTTTAAACAGGTATGTTTTAATTAAAAAATTATAAATGCACGTAAAATTCAAGAGTCTTAAAAAAAATTATGTGCTAGTCAAAACATGTTCGTAAATTTTTTTTAGCAGTCTTTGACGTTCGATCTGACTCAGTACAATGGGAATGTTCAAAGTGCCTTCTTCAAAGTTAAAGTAGGTCGTGGACGAACCCATGTTGGCGGTAGCAGGCGAAGTTACACGTGGACGTTTGCGTGGGCACGCTTCACAGTTCGATGCTGGTTCCCCAGAATTTTTATGTATCATGGTGTTAACACGGTGGCTGCGGCACGACCTTCGACGTTTAGTTGAGGCCGTTTGAGTCGAAGCCTCACTGGTATTATTTTGCCCTACAAGATAAGGCTCGTAACAGTGCAATTCGATTTTATCAACTTTATGGTCGAATTCTAGGGGTTGATCCACGTTGAGGATTTCGTCCAACATGGTATTTACTTTTAAACTGAGTGCGTGGAGAAACTCTGCATTTTCAGGTGTTAGCGCAAGGAGTCCCCGTGGCTTATTGATATCGGGTTCGATGTTTCGCACGCATTTATACATTTTTGTTTTCCCAGCGAAATTTAGTCCCATCGTTTCAGGCGCAGGCGCACAGTGATTTATTCGTTTTGGAAATTTATCAGTTCCACGTTTTAGTCCACGATCGAAATGGCTACTTCGTGGATGCTCTTTGCGACGATCGGAACGTAAATGAGCATTTTTGGACATCCTACAATTTTATATCCAGGTTCTATGGTGGGGGCTAACTTGTAAATAGTGCTGCTCTGTTTCCATTCAGGTAACTGCAACTTGCCAAATTACAGTCTATTCGTATGGCGTTAACCGGAAAGATATTGACCGCACTCTACAATACATGTTTTTTTTCCTGCATCGTACACGCTGGCTTCGAACCCCAGCATGGGCTCGATCGTGTCCGGTTCTGTGAAATCTACATCTGCGATGCAAAACATTTCGGCCTTCAGGGTATTGGGAATTCCCGCGCAGTTCGAATGCAATGTCGTGCGGCAGCGATTTCTTTATGAAGTATTCAATATCCTTCAGCTCGTATGCCCTGGTGGGAATGACGATTTCCTTCGCTGCCCCCATAACCGAATACCGAAAACTGGAATTTTTATTTTCCTCGATGCTGGATATGGAGTTGTAAGTTTTAAAATACGCTGGCCCCACACACCATTCCGCCTCCATTTCTAAGGGAGCGCTGTTCGGACGTCTTACCACTCAGAATGATAACTCCGACATGCTGATGAGATCGGTACGACTCGCACACCTTTTTTTTTATTCCCTGCGAATTAAATGGATTTTTTTTTTCTCGGTTTATAACAGGAAATCTCGATTACTTAAAACTCGCAGACAAATGTCCACAGTTTCCTGTGTTAGGCATCTGTTCCGTTTCGTAATTGTACGTTAGTTTGGTATATTTCAAATACTCGCGCAATTCGGGCAGATGACGCAAATTCTCAAACCTATGATAATAGTCTGCATGTTTACCTTTTTTTATGTAGGCCACTTAGTGCGTACCGGGCTCGGCTGTCGTGTCCAGATTAATTATAGCACATTCTTGTCTCTTGGGTTTAGCATCTCTCATAAACACTCCGCGAAAATTATGTATTTTCAATTTGTGCGCAAACAGTTCCAAATCCACGTTCGTCAGTGGATTTTTCCTATCCCCCCTCCCCCCAGTAATTGATCCTCCTCTTGCCCGATGCGGGTGACGAACGTAGAGCCCTTGGCTGCTTTTTCCCCATGTCGAAAGCTTCCAAGTTTCTGTTATGGCGGTGGATTTCCTCTACTTAACGGCGCTTACAATATTGGTGACTGCCCCGGCAATACTAGCCAGAGCACCGATTGCAGGTATCAGTGCGGACAGGAACCCTCCTACCTTGTCCTTCCCTTCACTCTTGGACCTTCGAGGGCGCTGCGATTGCCTTTTGCTTGCATGTAAACCCATGCCTAGTTTAACCTTGGCTTTCTTAATGTTGGATACGCCCCAGGCGGCTATTTTTTCTCCGAGCTCAGTGGCAGGCGATGATCTTAATTCGTCGGCCTTCTGTGCAAGTATCGTGTCTGACTGGTGCCTAGTTTGCAGATCCTTGTACTGGGAATAGGCGATTTCGTGCAGCTTGCACGCTTCGTTCAGAGCGTTTATGCCCATCTCGTTGCGTGACAATGTCAAAGGTCACCAGGATCAAGATCACCTGGATCCATTATGGCCAACCGAAATGACAGAGCACTAACATCTCACGCTCCTGTCCCAGGCCCCGATGTGCCAAAGTCCTCATAATTCCTCTACTCATGTAGAATCGGTTTTACGATTCAGCGGTACCTTTATTGTCATATAACATTACGGATTTTCCTAAGTTTTAAGACGCATTTATGTATTGTTCGTTTTTTATGGAATCTCATCTTTTGGCAGTTATTATTTTAACGAGTTTTTGGTTAATAATATTTCTGGCCCCATAAGTTTGGCCCCAAGGCAATGGCACACCCCATGCGCACAGAATTAACATGTTCTCACATCTGGCCCGAAAAAGATAGAAAATCGATTTGTTGTAAATCTTTTTTTGGTCCGATTTTCTATGCGCATCGATATTATGTGCCTCGATCTAGATAGATCCAAGAAATAGATTTATTAGGTAAAGATCGGCATGCCTATCGGTGGGTACAGTGACCGGCAGAGGTCCATCCAGGCACGCAAGAACTCGCTAGCCCGTAGCCCGTAACGGACCGGTCGGTAGCCTGTCATGGAATGGTCGGTAACTGAGTGGCAACAGAAAGATCCGGCAGCATGTGCTTCTTCCCAAAAACGTCCGGTCTTCATACCTGGATAGCAGCAGTAAAGTATGCACCACCTGATGTTTGTGAGACAGCTGATAGAATGACCAGCGTTGCGCGCGCATGATATCTCCCTTTGCAATGTTAACCCCTCTTACCTCCACCGAAACTTTCTCAGGTAACTGGCGGCCACAGTATAATTATGTCCTTGTTTTTTAATTAAGGCGACCGCCTATCTGGCTCTGGAACTGACCCGCAGTGAGTTTTAACTCTATATACTTTTTTGTTTACGAAACTCCTAATTGTTTTCCCAAAGTGTTGATCTAATCAAAGAACATCTACTGTACTTCAGACATGGTGGAATTGAACTTCCAAAACATCGCACCCAGCTGAAATACTATTCCGAGCCCTCCGACGTAGCTAAAGAGTGTCTTTTGAGGATGCTGTGTGTATGTATATATTAGGGTGTCCCTTATTTTTTTAAGTGGTAAATTTTGTTAAGCATAGGGCCTATTTTTTTTTTTTTTACTTTAAAATGCTCGCACAGCAAATTTCAACTCATTTGGAGTACTACAACCCGTGCCGACTTGCATTGGAACATGCTCATACCCGTTACGCTAGAAAAACAGCGCGCACTCACTTGTTGTCGTTCTAACGCAGTACGTCGCGACATTAACACGGATGGTTTTATTGTTCGAAGATGTCAGTGGAATTACGAAGTGCTAAAAAAAGTATTTTCGTAGTCGGGGAGGCAAACCACCAAATAACGGGTGCAAAACTATCGTCAAATCGACGAGTTCTTGCAGTTTTCTGTTTTAATACTCGATAAGTTAAATTAACTGTACGTGAAAACGAATTTTTTTTTATTCGCGAGTGCATTATGGCGAGAATACCCACGAAATCACTTCCAAACTGTGTAAAGAAACTTGTGGATCTTTATCATGTGTGGCGGGAGTTTAAAAAAATTTGTACGAAATCCCAAGATGTTCATGAACGGCGGGCGGAAAAATTCCAAACGGATTTGGATAACTTATTTGATATCGCACACGCCGATGCCCTCGAAAGAATGAAAACAAAGGAAGATAAAATGTTCTTACAGAGAGAAGCAGGTCGTCCGGGCTGCTTGGTGGGCGTAGATAAAACATTTGCTGAGAAAGAAGAGAGGTCAAGGCAACGAAAAGTGGAAGAAGATAAAAGAAAACTAGCTGCATCTACTTCTTCTACATCACACGAGTTATCACATCAAGAACTACATGGTAGTTTTCTCAGCTCTGACGAAGTCTCTTTGCTCGAGGAGATAAAGAGAAAAAACGGGAAATAAGACGACCTGGTGTAATGCATCAAGCGCGTTGGATGGCTAGAGCTATTCACTCTTTGAAAATGTGTTTGTTGCAGTCTCAATTCAAAATAAGCGCGAAGGAAAAACAAGCACTGAGAGACGTTTGCTCATTTATTGTAACAGTTTATGTGAAGCCCTGGCTTGGATGTAGTTTGGCAGTAAAAGCACTTTATCAAGATTTGTGCTCTTTGGAAACTTTGAAATGTTACGAAAACGTTGATAAAGTAATTTCCCAAGCAGCTTTGAGCAAGTTTTGTCAAAACTTGTGGTATTTATGTGAGTAAATAGCTATATTATCACTCTTTGATGATTCGGTCGATGAAGAAACCAAGGTGCGAATTGTTGCTAATTTAGAAAGGGAAAGTTTATTCGATTTTCGAAAAAGATATATTCCATCGAAGGAACAAATACCGAACTCTTTGTATGGTACGTAGAATCAGCTGTTTTCTGTTCGATTTTATTTATTGATTGATATTCTCTTATTGATACGAATTTTATCTTTTATTTGTTACAGAAAAAATTATGGACGGGGCTGTGTCCGTAAAAAGCAAGTATCTGTTTTCACGATTAAAGATTGAGAGCAGTTTTCTTCAAGAAAGCGTTTTGTCATGGGAAGAAAATGCCCTCTGAAGGCAGTCAATGATATAGCTGAAAGAGCTGTCAAACCTACGCAAGAATTTCATGGAAAAATCACAGCTAAGGAAGAACATAAGCAGTACATTTTACACTGTGTTCAAGAACACAGAAAACTGTACCCTGACTGCAAAAAGGAGACTTTAAAAATAAAATATCCACATTAATTTTTTTGTGTCTAATATGCTTATCTAGTAATCATTGTTGTTTTAGTTTCATATTATACCTAAAAATTAAATTGTGCTAAGATCTAGCCACATATCACAGATGAGTAAAAAAATACTTTTTAAAAATTTTGGGGCCTAGTCGGCACGGGTTAAAGTCATTGTACAAGAGCGAAATTTCGTATCTTGAGTAAGCCATGGTAGTTCTAAGAAAAAAAAAAAAAAATTGGGAGTATGCGTTAGCAAATTCAAAAAAATTATTTTTGCCATATAAGGGACACCCTAATAAATCAATATAAATATATGTATATTTTTCCCACACCACCCGTATCCCCCCATTTCCTCAGAAACAACACGAGACACCGGGGGTAGCAAAAAAAACTTTGATTAGAAAATATGAAGCATCGATTAATAATAATTCCATTCCCCAGAACATTTCAGAAGTAGGGGTACGGAGATGACCATTGAAATCTCAAATGGGAACGAGGGTCGTATAAGGTATCGTTGTAAAGATCGTCAAAGAAAACAACATTTACTAAGAGAGTTTTTTACTGATGACGTCCTGGAAGTAGAACTTTACCAGGTCTTCAGATAAGTTGTAAGTAACCACGAGTGGGGTGTAAGTGTTGTGTGTTGTATGCCAGGCCGTCTGGTGTGTACTGGGGTGCTTACTGCGGCGGATGACTGCAGAGCGCGGGCTGTATTGTTATCGGCGAGACCGCAGGAGAGGAGAGCGGGCATCACCGGGAACGGCGTGGGGCAGGGTGGGGCGCCGTATCGATCTCCGGCGGCGAGGTCCACGCAGCATCCCATCCGGCACACGCCCACCGTATCTCTCCATCGAGCCCCGACCTCACCTCTGCCCGGCGCAGCGCGGACACGACAAATTAAAAGACTGCGTGAATAATTCCCCATACTTTCGGCCATCTTCTCTGAGTGCCATGTTCGTCCCGCAGAGGGGAAATGGGGGTAGAGCAAGTGAGTGAATGAGTGTAGAGATTTGGGCCGCTCTTTACATCGAAATATTGAGAGCCGATGAGGATGATAGAGGTATGGAGCAGCGCCGGAATGAAAGGGTGGGGAAACGGGAAATCCCCGGGAAAACCCGCCGACCAGTGGCATCGTCCGGCACGATTCCCACATGCGAAAATCCGCGAGTGATCCAGCCGGGTATATAACCCGGTTTGCCTTGATGGGAGGCGAGCAGGCTAACCGCTCAGACACCGTGGCCCCTAAATGGGGCAGAGTTGGCATGCGAGCCGCTCTTCATGTTCTAACAGTAGACGGTTTTTTTTTGTCAGTAGCAACGTGGAAATTATATGAGGTTAAAACACTCTTTGAAGTGCTTTGATATATTTGTAAATTTCCAGCTTAGTTTAGTCACATGGCCAGCATCGATGAACATACAGTATTTGTTTCCATTTGAATTTTCAGCAGATCTCCCCCCCCCACCCAACACCAATCATACGAATAAAGTACCTTTGACTAACTTCCAAATGTTGTAGTTGTATTGAAACTAGGTTATGGAAGTTTATTTCTCATCAGTGCTTGAAAACTGTGAAAAAATCTGTGAAGGGATAACCGTATCGATGTCGATTAATTATTAACTCAGATAATGGCAGAAATAATTTACCAGATGAAAATTGGAAGTGTAGGAAATTACTGGTACTGCGCAAGGGGATGAGGGATGGTGACGAGGGGACGAGCCGATCACCATCTTGGATGACGTCATGCGGAAACCTCCTGCTCTGCCATTCCTCGCCAATAGAGGTCATTTTATATTTCCCTTTTTCCCCTCCTCCATAACTCCATTTCAGCACATCATGCTCTTGCATTCCATTCGGGTTTTTTTTCTCATATTCCTGTCAGTCTCTCTCGTCTCTCACGTTCTGTCCCTATGTTTTTTTTGCATATGCTTCCTATTCTCCCTCTCGCCTCCCACCCACCAGGGTTTTCTCTGGAGTCTTAGCGGGGACGAGTCTCATGCTTTGTCATTCCACCTGCGCAACAGCAGGAACCGCGATGTCTTACGACCTTGTCCTCGACCTTTGACCACTATTTCGGACATCTATGCTAGGGATGAAGGGGGAAAACCTATATTTTGTTTCTAAAGTAGTCATGAGAACACACTGAGAAATTCCATTTGCCTAGTTCACACCAGCAGGAACCATGTCAAGAAGCATCCGTGACCTTGACCTTGGATGCATCATGTGACCTTGACCTGGACCTTAACCTGGCATTGGATTACGTCATACGGCCTTGACCTTTGGCCACCATCTCGAACAAATTTACTGCTTAAAACAAAAAAAGAATAGCAGATTTTTTTAGAAAATTTTTAGATCGCAGAAAAAACCATAAGCCCTTGGCAACAGAAGACGGGGAAAATGGGTTTTCTCAGTGTGCTCGCATGTTTTTTTTTCATCCTTAAAAATAGCAGCAGGGTGGGCTCACGCACTTGTTGATCTCCTTCTGGCAGTGGGAGCCAATGTAGTCGTCCTGACAGTGGCAGCCGTGGCTGTTGCTGATGTCCTCACATATACAGTTGTTGCACACCTCCTCCTTGCACATTGCGAGCGGAGGCAAAAGGGTTTTCTCAGAGTGTTCGCATGTTTTTCTTTTTAGTTAAAATTATGTACGTGTATATAACCTTTAAAATGAAATAACGTTTTTACCGTGCCTTTTATAACTTAATTCCTCTCGTATAGGGAAGTACATGAGTGACTCGGCTGGTCTTCCACCCTGGAGCATGACTCGACTATCGACTAGTGTATATACCATCACTTCGACTCGATGAGACCTGCGAGGTGCCTACACCGTCGGTCGACCACCTGGCTACCTTTCAGATTCTCGAGATGTTAGGTGATCACACAATGTCGGACAGGGTGGATACATTCCACCGCTAGTGATGCGGGTTGTAGTTGACTGTAATCTGAATTTGACGGTTTCATTCCGATCGGTTCTTAGGGAAATTGTTTGCTATTCTGTTGTACTGACCAGGACGGTCTGTTTTTTTTTCTAGCGTCATCTAAAGCAGCATAAAGTACCCGATGCTTGTGCAATATGCGTTGGCTGGTAATTGCTTATAACTAGTTTCCTTAACATTTAATTTTTTTATATCTGTTTACATAGGTATGTAGCAGTGTCGACCTTGTCGCTCCCCCTGCTTCTCGACTCTGTCATAGTAATTTATTTTATTCTAATATGATGTACGTTGCTCGATGCTCGCACATTATGCTTTGGTTGGTAGTGGGATTCGTGTGCCTTTGTACTTTAGCATAGCTCGGTCGGAGGGTTTACGCGGGGAAAATCGTTTGCAATTCTGCTGTACTAACCAAGGCTACCACGTCAGTTTTCAGACGTATGGTCTTGTCTAGTAACGACTGATGCGATGTACGGTGCTTATCGCTTGTGCAATACATGTTGTTTGGTAGGTGTTTATAACTACTTTTCCTTTTTTATGTCTGCTGGTATCAGTGCTTCGCGATGGTAAATTTTTTGATCTAACATAATGTATAGCATTCGTTGCTAGCGCAATATGCATCGGTTGGTAGATGTTTATTAACCATTTTACTTTGCATTTTTTTAAACATATAATCATCAATATGTAGCAGTGTCGTCTTCTCTTGCGTGACCACTGGTTTAAATGCATGATGCTTAGTGGCAAGCAAAGGAACACAGCCTTTACAAGTTGTGTAATGCGTCTTCAAATTATCACCACTGGTAAATAGTGTACTGCACTTGTCATATTGTAGAATTTTTTTGAGGTCGGTTCTTGTAAACATAAGCTCTTATTACCGTTGACGGGCATTCCAGCTGTTTACTGAAGTTCTCGTCGCAATAGCAACATTGATATCGCTATTACGGACTGTGGAACTATCAGGTATTAACTTTTTTATTGTAGAGGCTCGATACATCGTGCTTGCAGCGTTCTTGCGTATATTTTGAGCCTTTATTATTTATTATTATGCGACTTAAATGTTTCATGTATGGGACAATTTAATATGTTCCACGAGGTTCCCCCCAACCCACATGTTAGGCTGATGCTGTTTATTGCGACCTTTAGCCCACACAGTGGAACCACACCGCTGCATTCCCCCTATGCCATCGGTACCGTCGAGCTGCCGTCCTCATTGGTGGTTGGATCGAAACATCGTGCGTCTGGCATTTTTTGAACTACTTACACCCAGTACTGCATGCATGGGTGAGTGTTCTGCATGCTGCACGTCGGAATTCTGTCATGTGTGTTGACACTAGTGCTCCTAGTGGCCGCCATCGGTAACGCAAATGATGTTGGCATCCCCTCTGACAGGTGACAGGGGAAACGAAGATGGCTGAAGACCACATCGACCTTAGCAGATGATTGTCGTGTACTCTAGCGGTCGACTGGAGTAACGAAGATGGTGAGAGCAACCTTTTGCAGCATGCAGCAGCCAATCAAACACAAGCCCCTTTACAGAGCCTCGCCCAGTCAATGAGGGAATAGATATACCCACATAGAAAGGAACCGCCACACTATTTCGTGTCTGTGTAATTATCTATCGGTACATTAAAACTTCGCTTTTTAAATGACTTGTAGGCTCGATTCTGCAGTCCTAAGTATGTGTTTTCGAGCCTGCAGTTCCAGTGTGTAGCCAGTTTTCCCCCTAGGGTGGACAGAAGATATCTTCTACTAACACCAGTTTATTCGAAGCGATATTTTACACACACATGCTAATATTTACAGCTTGATGTATTCAAACGAAATAAAGTGTTACCTTGTACTATATAACTGAATTCCTCTCGTAAAGGGACATGCATATGTCATATGTGATTGCGATGGTTGGCAAGTGCTTATAACTATTATTTTTTACATTTTTATATCAGTTGGCATTAGTGTGTAGCAGTGTTGACCTTATCGTTCCCGCACTTCACAGTGGAAATGTTTTCGCCATACATAACGTACAGCGCTCGATGCTCGCGCAATATAGATTTGTTGGTAAATGCTCGTAACTATTTGCTTTTATAATACTTTTTTATACCTGTTTGCATTAGCGCGTAGCTGTGACGTATCTCTTGCGCGACTAATGGTTTAAATGTATTTTGTTTTGTGGCAAGTAAAGGAACACAGTCTTTATAAGTCGCATAATGTGTATAGCACTTGACACATTGTAGTCATTTTTGCAGTTGGCCCTTGTGATCATTCGTTCTCTCTTATGTCGGCATGCATTCTAGCTTTTACTAAATTTCTTGGCATGATGGCAACACTGATATCACTATTGTGGACTGTGGTCCCATCGGGTATTGTTTTAATATTGTGGCTCTTTATGACATCATGCTCGTGATGTACTTGCATATATGCCAGTCCTTTATTGTTTGTTACATGACTGATTTTTTTATGTACAGCAGGGTTTCATATCTTTTAAACTCGGTTTCCCCGACCCATGCGCTAGGCTGATGGTGTTTATTTATATTATCGCGTACATGTTTTAGTATAACTTGCGACTACGTATGTCTTCTTATCGATACAATTGTATACCGCTTTATTTTTCATTATATCACTGGTTGTTAAGGGTTACCCAGGCTGACGATGACTAGAGCCGCCGGCCCTTGTGTTAGACGTTAGTCGTACACATCATAGTAGATTTCGCAGTGCTGACCCCTCACTACTGACCCATCACTGCTGTCTCTCAGTGCTGATCACCCAGTGCTGCCTTCATGCAGTACCGACGCTGAGCAGTTCTGTTTAACGACCGGTCAGTATTCTATGGTTTCAATAATTATATCACCATCCAACCGGTCAAACACGAAGCTATGTTGTAATTCTCTCTGTAGAGGGGTAGAGGGAAATCAGTATGCGCCTATTTGCTAGACGAGTGCATACAGGCCGATGCGAATGTGTTTACTATTTCAGACCCTACCTCCTACACGTAACGGTAACTATGTGACGCGCCTGTATGTATACCTTTATTTTCTTTACATGCGTGGACGGTTGTTACATGTAACCGAACTTCAAAGGTTTGGAACTGCTGACCAACTATGCTTGTAATGGAGCTTAACGCCTACTTGCCATTATCTCCTTGATTGCAGTCGAAAGTGATGACTGTGATATGAATTTGGTGGTCGTAGCTTTGGAGGGTGGGAAACGTTGGCTAACTATGCTTATAAGAGGGCTTAGAGTGTACTTGACCCTGCGGCCTTGTTCTGGGGGCGATGACTATGTTATAAATTTGGTGGCTGTATTTTAAATAGCTCGGAAATTATATCCGCTTATGCTTATAGATGCGTTTAGGTCATACTTGACCCTGCGTCCCTTTTCTTTATTGGGGGTGATACCTATGTTATGAATTTTGTGGTTGTATCTTAAATGGTTCGGCAATTACTGCCAACTATGCTTATAAGTAGGCTTAGAGCATACTCTATCCTAAGGTCCTTTTCNTAGGCTTAGAGCATACTCTATCCTAAGGTCCTTTTCGTTGTCGGGGGTGATATCTATGCAATGAATTTGTTGACTATATCTTAAACGGTTCGGAAATAACATCCAACTATGCTTATAAGTGGGCTTAAGGCATACTTGACCCTGCGGTCCTTTTTGTTGTCGGGGCTGATGCCTACGTTATGAATTTGGTGGCTGTATCTTAAAAGGTTCGAAATTTATATCCAACTATGCTTATAAGTGGGCTTAGGGCGTACTTGACGCGTGCGAATGGTGCGACTCCAGGCTAGCGTGCGTAGGCAGACCTCAATCCGTGTCGCGCAGGTTGAATGACAGAGCATGTGACTCGTCCCCACCAGGACGCTAGAAAAAACCCTGGGGGCTGGGAGGCGTAGAGAGAGAACAGGAAGCATATGCAAAAAAAATACTCCGAGGGATAAAACAAGGGAGACTAGCAGGAATATGAGAAAAACCCCAAACGGAATGCAAAAGCATGAATCGCTGAGGTGGAGTGATGGAGCAGGAGGGAAAAAAAAGAAATCCAAGACAACCGCTGCTGGCGAGGAATGACAGAGCAGGAGGTTTCCGCGTGACGTTATCCAANGGGTGATACCTATGTTATGAATTTTGTGGTTGTATCTTAAATGGTTCGGCAATTACTGCCAACTATGCTTATAAGTGGGCTTAGGGCGTACTTGACGCGTGCGAATGGTGCGACTCTAGGCTAGCGTGCGTAGGCAGACCTCAATCCGTGTCGCGCAGGTTGAATGACAGAGCATGTGACTCGTCCCCACCAGGACGCTAGAAAAAACCCTGGGGGCTGGGAGGCGAGAGAGAGAACAGGAAGCATATGCAAAAAAAATACTCCGAGGGATAAAACAAGGGAGACTAGCAGAAATATGAGAAAAACCCCAAACGGAATGCAAAAGCATGAATCGCTGAGGTGGAGTGATGGAGCAGGAGGGAAAAAAAAAGAAATCCAAGACAACCGCTGCTGGCGAGGAATGACAGAGCAGGAGGTTTCCGCGTGACGTTATCCAATATGGCGGTCGGCTCGTCCCCAAACCCAATCCCCTGGCGNATATGGCGGTCGGCTCGTCCCCAAACCCAATCCCCTGGCGCAGAACCGGTAATTTCCTACTGTTATTGGATAAAACTATTTTTCTGTAGTTCCCTAAAATAAGTATAATAAAAGAAACGCTTCAGTTCTCCATTGCCCTTCTTTAGCATTAGCCCTCATTTCTTGAAATGTGAAAACTATTTCAGCTGGGACAGATTATGTTAATGTAAGTTTCAGTTTGCGGAAAACATTCGCTGTAAAAAAATTGTATCATGGTACCTTGGTTGGAGCTGTTCTAGATAGCATCGAATCAGTATTTTCATATACCCCTCTTATTGGCGTGTGCAAATTTTTATAAGCACTGTAAGTCATAAGTTTGATGAGAAATAAAAGTATACCTTATGTCAGCAAGAGTTTACAAGCGTTACCATGTCTCATAATTCGGAAAAATAAAAGTGTGCCATTTTTTATGTAATAGGCGTTAAAACATATATCATTTCGGCCAAATTTTTTTATTCATGTATGTGCATATATATATATATATATATATATATATNATTTTTTATGTAATAGGCGTTAAAACATATATCATTTCGGCCAAATTTTTTTATTCATGTATGTGCATATATATATATATATATATATATATATATGCAGTCACAACGTCTAAAAAAATTTAATTACAGTGTTCATGTTTTCTTCTCACTTAGTTTAGCACATACAAAATAATAACACTGTTACATGGTTGATTGAATCGTATGTAAGAAACTGATAACGTTTAGTGACTTATCGTAATTGTGTTTGGAGAATTAGCCGAGATATTCGCAACTGCCAACCATATTTCTGCAAGTATCAGGTGTACAACTTTGCTTCCGCCGTTTTTCGATTGATGGCTGCAGCGGTAAGTGCTGGTGGAAATATGTAGATCAACAATGTCACACAGTAAGCTTGGACATCTGTCAACATAACGACATCACCACATTAGTGAATTTGTGTTTGCATCATAAATTTATTCTCGAGCAAAGATGTCAGTTTTCGAGCCAAATGCTCGGCATGTGCGGGAATTGTTGATTTTCTGCTTCCATTTCAAGAAAACGTACGCTGAGGCTGCTCTTAGTAACTGAACGTGTCGTGAGTGGTTTCAACGCTTTAAGAGTGGCGATTTTGACGTCTAGGACCGGCATGGCGGTGAAAGAGAGCAATGTTTCGAAGATTCCAAAATGGAGGCATTACTTGACGAAGACTCGCGCAAAACGCAAGAAGAATTGGCAGAATCATTGGGAGTGACGCAAAAAGCCATCTCAAAACGCCTCAAAGCCATGGGAATAATTCAGAAGCAAGGAAATTGGGTTCCGCACGAGTTGCAACCGAGAGATGTTGAACGGCGTTTCTTTACTTGTGAACTGCTTCAAAGACAATATCGGAAGGGGTTTCAACATAGCATTGTGACCTGCGACGAAAACTGGGTCCACTACGATAATCCCAAGCGCAGAAAACCATGGGGAATGCCCGGACATGCTCCACGTCGACGGCCAGACCAAATATGCACGGCGCCAAGGTCACCTCGGTGTGCTTTCTTATGAACTGTTGAAACCGAGTGAAACCATCACAGGGGATCGGTATCGAACGCAATTGATGCGTTTGAGCCGAGCTTTGAAGGAGAAACGGCCACAGCACAAAGAGAGACACGACAAAGTTATCCTCCAGCAGGACAATGCTCGGCCACATGTCGCAAGACCGGTCAAGACATACGTGGCAACGCTGAAATGGGAGGTCTTACCCCACCCGCCGTACTCTCCAGACGTTACTCCTTCCGACTACCATTTGTTTCGATCGATTGCACACGGCCTGGCCAATCAGCATTTCCGCTCGTATGAAGAAGCCAAAAAATAAATAGATTCGTGGGTCACCTCAAAAGACGCATCGTTTTTTCGAGATGGTATCCGAAAATTGCTAGAAGTATGGGACAAAGTAGTGGCTAGCGACGGACAGTACTTTTAATCATAAATATGTAATCACGTTTTAACAATAAAGTCTCAAATGTTGGGGGAAAAAAAACGGCGGAAGCAAGGTTGTACACCTGATAGCAAAATTCTGAAAAATGCGAAAAACTTGGCGAAGTGGAAATAGTTTCTTGTTTGCAGAACTCCATAACCCCTGCCTGGCTGGGAGGAGGTGAAGGGTACAGGAGAGAGGAGTTGTAATTGGGAAGGGAACTATATTGCACTGCTCACTCGCCAGCATAACATTCTGCGGAAAAGCAGCCGCTTTTATAACGATTAACGATAGCAGAAATAGTAGAAGCGGAGGTGACTTCGAGATAGCAGCGAGTTTTTCACTTGCAATATATGGAAACTCTTTTTAAACACAACGAATTAAATGATTAAAACAAANTATTGCACTGCTCACTCGCCAGCATAACATTCTGCGGAAAAGCAGCCGCTTTTATAACGATTAACGATAGCAGAAACAGTAGAAGCGGAGGTGACTTTTCGAGTTCGGGAGAGCAGATAGCAGCGAGTTTTTCACTTGCAATATATGGAAACTCTTTTTAAACACAACGAATTAAATGATTAAAACAAANCAGATAGCAGCGAGTTTTTCACTTGCAATATATGGAAACTCTTTTTAAACACAACGAATTAAATGATTAAAACAAATTTTGTAAAAAAAAAAAAAAAGCGCTGTGTGAAATTTCACATTTTATACTCTGTGTTTCGTAGCTAGTGGTTTGCTGTAGTTTATTTTTTAAATGTATAAATATAAAAAAAAAAACTTAATTGATTGCGAATGGACTAAAATGTTCGTCTGATGTGCTTGTAACCTTTCTGATGAGGGAAACAAAAGGGTGATTAGGGAGGAGGGGGTTAAAATATGGACGTAGAAAGAAATTCAGGTGAAAAACGTTTTTTTCTGACGCAATATTTCTTATTCCTGTCTACACCACGGGCTGTATGCTTGGGAATGGGTAAAAGAATAAGCGTATTGTATCATCGCCTTTTCATCGTGAGCATGCTAGGCTGGAATATTACGGCAGTCTGTGGTCACAAAGGAAGGACAGAACGTTGAAGATAAATGAAAAAGTTTTGTGTNTAGGCTGGAAGATTACGGCAGTCTGTGGTCACAAAGGAAGGACAGAACGTTGAAGATAAATGAAAAAGTTTTGTGTAAAATTCCTTCAAGAAGGATGTTAAATAAATGAAAAGGAAGTATCCATTAAAAATCAACGCACTCTGTAAAGATTTACATTTATTAAACTCTGTGTATAGTTGTGCCAACTGAGGCTGATTTAATTTTTTTTTGTCTGATGAAGATATGTTTTTCTGTATACCATTCCACACAAACGTCGAAATTAAAAAAGCAAATCAAAACGCTTCTCTGCCTAAACGTGGAAAACAGCTCTTAAGATAGACGGGGCAATTTAAGGTTTCATGTGTTCCCCAACTCTTTCCTGCTGATAACATTCGCCTGTACCAAGCTTTATTTTACTCGCATGAAGGCACGTATGCCTTGCATGGTGCAGATGAAATAAAAACTTAGTACTTGTTCTTCCTCCACCAGCATCAACAGACGAGACAGCGAGGAGCAATAAAAAAAAGTACACAAGCACATGCATGTGTGTGACTCACCTGGGTTGGGATGCACTGTAGGGCATTTGCAGTTTTTGCAGCGACGGTTGCTGCTAGATTGACTCTGCCAATGCTGGCGCCTGCATCCGCAATTCTAATCCCCTCTCCGCATCTTAACAACACTGCTTTCCAAGGCATTTTATTTTTACAAATTACTAGCAAAACTACTGTGCGTTTCCCGGGTATAAGAGGGCAATAAGGATTACACAACCCCGTTTTAGGTGTTTCCGACCCAATGTGGGTTCAGAGTCAATTTTAGCCTACGCAGTATTTCAAGTTCAGTTCTGAAGGGCATCCCAACTAAATTTCGCCCAGGTCCATCGAACGGTGTAAATTTTCATACAGAACAAACAAACTTTGACTGTTTTATATACATATATAGATATATGTATATATGGGCGGTAAATTATTGAAATTAAGAGTTTTCTTGTTCACGTTATTTTAACCCTTTTAACACCGAATTTAATTTACAGTTCAGGCGTTGCAAACAAGAAATTTTATGAGGCTTGCTGTACCTAAGACGACACAACACTTGTTTCGTTGTCGCAGCTAATGAGCTGTATGCTATATGCTAGGCTACAGTGATATGAACCAATTATGACCCAGACCAGTAAGACGGTTTGCGAATAATTTACCCGCAGGAAAGACCTTCGGTCATTGATGTTTCGNCAATTATGACCCAGACCAGTAAGACGGTTTGCGAATAATTTACCCGCAGGAAAGACCTTCGGTCATTGATGTTTCGCAGTGTACAGTACAGACCAAAAATTACGTATACGTGCGTAATGTACACAAATGTGTACTCTGAAGTTTGTTATGTATTTTTCCTCTACAGAGCTATTTTCCCCCTATTTTTCCAGGGTAAAAACTGGGGCTCTCGTGTAACCATAAATTGTGACAGACCAGATTGCATTCTATTACATAATTACACTTTAATGTATTGTTATTTATTGTTTTTATGTGCTCCGTTGAATGCACGAAAACTGATACGAAGAGATCTGACCTAATTTTGCTTAAATTAAGAGATACTCGTATCAAAATTAACTCACAACTAGCATTTAATCCAGGACTCGTTTGCTTTCGTTTCGGAGGCTAATCGTGATGCCATTTTTCGTATGATTGGCTCCACTGCAAGAAGAACAATAGCTGTTCTGTAGAGCAAAACGTTTTCTCTGTTACTTTCTTGGTTTATGTTGAAACCACATGTAAGATTTTCTCTTTTGAGGGGGAGGNTAGGCTGGAATATTACGGCAGTCTGTGGTCACAAAGGAAGGACAGAACGTTGAAGATAAATGAAAAAGTTTTGTGTCAAATTCCTTCAAGAAGGATGTTAAATAAATGAAAAGGAAGTATCCATTAAAAATCAACGCACTCTGTAAAGATTTACATTTATTAAACTCTGTGTATAGTTGTGCCAACTGAGGCTGATTTAATTTTTTTTTTTCTGATGAAGATATGTTTTTCTGTATACCATTCGACACAAACGTCGAAATTAAAAAAGCAAATCTAAACGCTTCTCTGCCTAAACGTGGAAAACAGCTCTTAAGATAGACGGGGAAATTTAAGGTTTCATGTGTTCCCCAACTCTTTCCTGCTGATAACATTCGCCTGTACCAAGCTTTATTTTACTCGCATGAAGGCACGTATGCCTTGCATGGTGCAGATGAAATAAAAACTTAGTACTTGTTCTTCCTCCACCAGCATCAACAGACGAGACAGCGAGGAGCAATAAAAAAAAGTACACAAGCACATGCATGTGTGTGACTCACCTGGGTTGGGATGCACTGTAGGGCATTTGCAGTTTTTGCAGCGACGGTTGCTGCTAGATTGACTCTGCCAATGCTGGCGCCTGCATCCGCAATTCTAATCCCCTCTCCGCATCTTAACAACACTGCTTTCCAAGGCATTTTATTTTTACAAATTACTAGCAAAACTACTGTGCGTTTCCCGGGTATAAGAGGGCAATAAGGATTACACAACCCCGTTTTAGGTGTTTCCGACCCAATGTGGGTTCAAGAGTCAATTTTAGCCTACGCAGTATTTCAAGTTCAGTTCTGAAGGGCATCCCAACTAAATTTGGCCCAGGTCCATCGAACGGTGTAAATTTTCATACAGAACAAACAAACTTTGACTGTTTTATATACATATATAGATATATGTATATATGGGCGGTAAATTATTGAAATTAAGAGTTTTCTTGTTCACGTTATTTTAACCCTTTTAACACCGAATTTAATTTACAGTTCAGGCGTTGCAAACAAGAAATGTTATGAGGCTTGCTGTACCTAAGACGACACAACACTTGTTTCATTGTCGCAGCTAATGAGCTGTATGCTATATGCTAGGCTACAGTGATAAGAACAAATTATGACCCAGACCAGTAAGACGGTTTGCGAATAATTTACCCGCAGGAAAGACCTTCGGTCATTGATGTTTCGCAGTGTACAGTACAGACCAAAAATTACGTATACGTGCGTAATGTACACAAATGTGTACTCTGAAGTTTGTTATGTATTTTTCCTCTACAGAGCTATTTTCCCCCTATTTTTCCAGGGTAAAAACTGGGGCTCTCGTGTAACCATAAATTGTGACAGACCAGATTGCATTCTATTACATAATTACACTTTAATGTATTGTTATTTATTGTTTTTATGTGCTCCGTTGAATGCACGAAAACTGATACGAAGAGATCTGACCTAATTTTGCTTAAATTAAGAGATACTCGTATCAAAATTAACTCACAACTAGCATTTAATCCAGGACTCGTTTGCTTTCGTTTCGGAGGCTAATCGTGATGCCATTTTTCGTATGAATCGCTCCACTGCAAGAAGAACAATAGCTGTTCTGTAGAGCAAAACGTTTTCTCTGTTACTTTCTTGGTTTATGTTGAAACCACATGTAAGATTTTCTCTTTTGAGGGGGAGGGGGGGGGGTTTCTATCTACATCTTATATCTTTCGTTCGTGAAATTATTAACTCTAAAGCTTTTTTTTTTATCCATTTCTGTATTCTTTGGCTGATTGTTTCTTTATTATGAATATCATAATAGTGATTATATATATATGCCATTAATTATTTTGTATTAATTTCATAGTATTAAACCAATAATTCTGTTGTGATTTAATAATATATATGTATTTTTGTTGTAACTTTATTGTATGTAAATTTATTAATTTTGTATTAACTTCATAGTACGAAAATCAATAATTTTGTAGTAACTTCATCAGTACGTACATAATTGATTTTCTCTTATCTATTTTACTATAATGCAGCTCTCGAGGTTAAATGTAAGAAAAGACGTTTGCCTTAATTTCGCCACGTAAAAATAAGAAGTAAATGAATAAATAAATTATGAATAAAATGATAATTCAGAAGCCTGAGTGGAGAGTGAGTGAAGTCTTGAGAGCCGATGAGGCTGAAGAGAGGTGAGTATGGAGCAGTGCCGGAATGAAAGGACGAGGGAAATGGGAGATCCCCGAGAAAACCCGTCGACCAGTGACATCGCCCGGCACAATTCTCACATGCGAAAATCCAGGAGTGATCCCGCCGGGAATCGACCCCGGTTCGGCTAGGTGGGAGGTGATTTGTCTGACCACTACACC
>NQII01000553.1:150012-174220 GCA_002778355.1 Clitarchus hookeri | reverse complement strand
AGAAGCTCGAGTTGTGCCTTTGTTATCTCCCTTTCACGCTCGTGCGCACAGCGTGAAGAGGCCTTACGCCTGATATGTGCTTTCACGTGTGTATTTTACCCTGAGGCATCAACATTAAAGTGACAAGGAGGCAGCATGGATGATGGTTCAAGCCCGATCTCTCGGCACGGCCCGCAACTTACAAGCATTGAGGCGGTGCGCCGAATGGTGCAGATCCTCCTGTGATCATGCAGGTCCCCTGGATAGCCTTTCCGCTCATAACCGCGAGTCGTTGAACGCAAACTTTTCCCGCAGACGAGTTTGAGAATATCGTGAATTGATGATCTCGGCGGCAAGTTTTCTTTTCGAGGGAAAAGAAAATAGTAAGACATAAAAAAGAAGTTTGCAGAGCCATTCGGGTAGTAGGTTGCTGATGGAACGCGATGGGCCAAGGGAGGCGAGGAACGAAACGACGACGTGGTGAAGTTGTACGGCGCGACTTGCAAGCCCGTGTCATTACACTTAACCTCGCCCCCCACCTCCAACCCCAGTTCCTCCTCTTCCTCTTCTTCGGAAGGTGCCTGGTTCGACGCCCTTACAAGCCGGCGCAGCTGCGGCCGCTCTCGCCAATCTCACAAATATCTCACCAGTCCTTTACAGATTTGCTTCTTCTTTTGCCGCCGGCCTTTCTCCCCCCGCGGGGCTTTTCGTAGAATGGCGACCCTCTTCATCCTGCAAAGCCACGGGAGGTTGTGCAGGAACAGGCGACGTATCTTGAGAGTAACTGCGGTTTTGTAGACGTCCTTTGAGTGCGAGTTGTTTTTCATTCTCTTAAAGGGCCCTGCCTACCAAGCCTGCAGCCACGGACTTTAAATGGGGAATCAATGTTAACCCATTGAGACCCAGTGTACACGATCGTGTACATCACGCACGCGTAGGTAATGTTTTTGTATTTACTGCACTCTGCGAAGCTCAATAGCCAATTAATCTTACCTGTGGGTAAATTATTCGCAAACAGTCTTACTGTTCTAAGTCATACTTGGCTCATACAACTGTAGCCGAACATAAAGCCTACAGTTCANTATTCGCAAACAGTCTTACTGTTCTAAGTCATACTTGGCTCATACAACTGTAGCCGAACATAAAGCCTACAGTTCATTGGCTCACGTATCATGTATCACGTGTTTGGTTCTTTCCTAAATATGCCGCACACACAAGCGTTTTATAGTTCTGTTAACATGAAAGTACCTTATTTTTGGTTAAATTTAACTTTTACTTATATTTTATCTATAAATTATGATATTTCACTTATAATTCATAAGAATAAAATTAGAGAGAAAATAGGTGTGTTGGCATTGCCTAGTTAGAAATAGTCTTATGTAAAATATTATTAAAGTGAGTGTCCATGAATGCGGTGCGCTGGCCCTTTGGTGCGATTTTCTAGACTTAGACAAGCTTTGTTTGCATGAGGCGGAGGAATATCCTGGAAGTAGAACTTTAGCAGGGGTCTTCAGAAGAGTTGTCAGTGACCGTGAATGGAGTAAAACATGTTATAACGTTAATTATTTTACATATTTCAGAGTGACTGTTGTTAAAACTCTTTCAAAAATACTACATTGACTGTAAGCTGCACATATAAGGCCTCATATTATGAGAAAATTGTGATCATTAACACGTGGCAGGAAATATTTACTTACCTTGTTGGAAGAGTGGGCCGGTTATTTTATTTGTAGTTGCAGAGCGTTGTCTGCGAATACACGTTGAAACTGTGTTTCAAATGTCTGTTCCTTATCAGAGTTTTGGTAGAGCTAATCACTTAAGATTTCAAATCACCTACTTAACGCTGAAGAGAGGTGTTGAAGTTTAAACCAACACTCAGGTTTCTTAGAGGCGGCGTCCATGGGAAAACTGCGGAAAACGTTAGTTAAGTTCCACACGGTGTCTGCGTGACTGACTCAGCTGCAGCCGCCAGTGTCCGAATCGCATTGCACGTGGATACTGCATCAGCGTGCATTCGGAACGAGCGGCTGTGCACGGAGTGGAGGGAACGTGACGTNTCGCATTGCACGTGGATACTGCATCAGCGTGCATTCGGAACGAGCGGCTGTGCACGGAGTGGAGGGAACGTGACGTTGCACGTGTTTCACGCCTGCATGCAAGTAAAGCTCCCTCGCCGCGGCGTCAATTGCACGCGTGCAGGAACAGCCTGNCGCACGTGTTTCACGCCTGCATGCAAGTAAAGCTCCCTCGCCGCGGCGTCAATTGCACGCGTGCAGGAACAGCCTGGTGGTACACGGCTCGTGAAGTCACGCGCTTGTTTCGCGCCGGCTGCAAGTCTAAGCGGAACGGTTCGTGCGCGTTAGGTGGAGGCTAGGTCGCGGATCTCCCCCGCCTAGCCTGTTGATAGATCCTCACCTACACCGCCGTGTCGACGTGCGTCGTTTGGAATTGCACTACCATTTGTTTTCGTTGCGGACGTTTTCTCGTCCGGTGCCGCGAGATCCTGCTATGTATCTTTATTTCAGTTAGCATAGGACATTAAGAAGCCTGCATACCCGGGGCTGTTTTCCGCGTTTCGCGACGGAGAAGTGCGGGAGCGATAAGGGCGACACTTGCCACAAGCATCAAGTTCGCCATCGCTGCCAAGCGCGCAATGTTTTCGCCATGCTGCGCGTACATACGGGACTCTCAGCGGTGGCCCTATCATCTTTTTGCTGGAAAGTCTGTGTCAAGGTCCAATGCAATTTTTGTAATTTTTGTATCTCTCTGACGCGTATATTTTGAGATGCAGAGCTTTGAAGAAAAAAATACAGTTTTTAACTATGCTGGGATGCTGTGAAATGGTGTTTGTAATGCGCGTGAGGTCTTCCTCGTCTGAAGAGTTGTGTTATTTTCATAGATCAGCGCATTGGACGCACATTTAATAATAATTTCGTTTAAAAAAACGCGTGTTTCAAACACTGAAACTCGATAAAGCGCCATATATTATAACATCGTGTAACATGTAGGTTGCGTAAATACATCAGTGGGTTTAGGTGGAGATAGGAACACAANTTTCATAGATCAGCGCATTGGACGCACATTTAATAATAATTTCGTTTAAAAAAACGCGTGTTTCAAACACTGAAACTCGATAAAGCGCCATATATTATAACATCGTGTAACATGTAGGTTGCGTAAATACATCAGTGGGTTTAGGTGAAGATAGGAACACAGGTATGCGAACGTTGCGACCGGCTGGCGGGACCCAGCTCTTCGCAAGGACCGCGTCCAACCTTGTATGACGAAGTGCATGGTGCGGGGTGGAGAGATAAGGCGTGCCTGTGATTGGCATCACGAACCTGGCAGCGCGGCGGCCAACACCTTCCAGAAGTGTGGCGATTGAACCACGCTCCTATGTGGGAACTCGATCGTGTATTTGGCGGTACGCGAGGGAGGGCAAGAGATTCGCCGCTGCTTCTTAAGCGCTTGCATCACCCCTTGTACAGAAATTATTCGTTTTAGTGCCGTAACAGACGGGTTAGGGTCATTACCGAAAAAGATTCATTATAGAAGCATTACATTTGATGGTTCAGAGCAAATGCTTGTACCTGATTCTTAATAGGTTTTCCCTGGCGGTCGTTAGAAGATGAAAATGAGTTAATGTATAAAAGTTTGTATTAAGTTAATTGTTGCATCAATATGCGTTAATAGTTCACACCAGTGGCGTGTGGTGAAATGTTGCAAGGTAAGCTGGTGCTTGCTCACTACTTCACATTCTCAGTGCACGAAGTAGGAGCCAGTAACCGCCGTGCAGCCTAAGGAAACTGAATGCATTCCGACCACTCACAAGCGAGCAAGCAAGGGACCCAATACACGCGTCCTGTGACGTCAGCTGCCGAGCTACCTGCGTTTTACTGGTGGAAGTGTTTACTAGCAAGCAACAGGGCACAACTCACTTCTATTGTAGCATTTTTCAATAAATCCTCCTAAATTTGAATCGGGAAGAAATAAATAAAAAATTCAGTTTGGTGGGTGACACGGGTGCACTTTCTCTGGTGGCTCAGCGTGCAGTCGTCGAGCACAATTGCCTGCTTCGGTCAGGAAACGTCTGAGCACTGAATTTGGCCATCAGGGGCTTGGCTACGTGCGGAAGTATTGAGAAAGGGTCAAAGACGGTGTAAATGCAGCACTCAGCCCGCCGACGGGAATTCTTGCGAACGTGTGGGCGACGGTGACCTGTGAGTCGGAGAGGCTGCGGGGAGCCGTGGAAGTTCTCGCAGAAACACACAACTTAGAAATGTCGTAACTTAGAAACACACACATTAGAACTATCATAATTTAGAAACACACATCGTATAAATATCATAATTTAGAAACACACCTTAGAACTGCCATAATTTAGAAACACATACCTTAGAACTATCATAATTTAGAAACACGTAACTTAGCAAAAACTTAGAAACACAGATGGAAATTTCTAAGTTAGATATTTTTAAGTTAAGTTATGACAGCACCCCTTCGCGGCCTAGTGCTCCGGTCCGGTTCACCAACTTTCTCAGATTTGATATAAATGACACTACACCGACAACTCGACACACAACATCTGATTCCAATAAAAAAATGAAGAAAATTATTATTGAAAACAGTTTTAAATACCATCCTTAATGTGCAAAAATATCAATAGTATGCGTCAATCAACATTTTATCTGACCATATATAACAGAGAAAAATTAGTTGCTTGTAGAAAATTATTATTGGGATAGTTCTGTGGCTTTAAAAGTAATTTTACATCATTTTACGTTCTTACAAAATATTCTGCCGCTACCAGTAGCAGCGTAAATGTAGCCGTATTCCCGGAAGTAGTAAATTNTTTTACGTTCTTACAAAATATTCTGCCGCTACCAGTAGCAGCGTAAATGTAGCCGTATTCCCGGAAGTAGTAAATTGCTGACACTGTGCTAATTAATATTCGGTTTGTTTTCGGAGAATTTTGACATACGGGACAAAGAAACGTTCCTATATCCATACGGGATAATTCTTTGTCTCAGGACTCGGGAAATCCTGTACAACCTGGCTTCGGCGCTTGTAGTTCGCCGGGGAATTGGAACCAGTGTTGCTAGGTTTAGTGGAATTTCACTGTACATAGATTTTTCAGTGCATGTGGTGTTTAGTGACCAATTAAAAAAAAAAAAAATTCCGAAATGCTAGCAAATTTTAGATTTATCTGTATATAAAAAAATAACTAAATATTCTTACCATTACGGAAAAACAAAGACTTAAATATTTTATTTTTATTTCGATACCATGTGAGTTACCCATCGATTTTCCTTCCATCCGTCCCAGATATTTTCGTTATGTCCCCAATACCAGTAACGTGATGTAGGCCCTACTATAATCGGATCTCTGTTTTTCTATGACCCTACGAGAATTTCCTCTAGTCCGACTGCAGATTAGTGTAAAATATGTAAAGAAGACCAATTTCACTGTTCGTTTATTGTATATTGTGACAGGTCTGGTGAGCGTTCGCCGAACTTTACATTCGAACTATTTTAGTTATAAACAGTGGTTACGTTTAGTAAACGGACCCGGTGATTTTTAGTAAATGTTTTGCAGTAAAACTCGTTTAAAGCGTTCCCATTTATGACGTTATGCTCTGTGCTCGCACAAATAACGATATTACATCCCTGGTAAAATAGACTGGATTCATCTCACTCTGAAAACAAATTCTGTGAAAATATTTTCGAGATAATACGTGTTATAAGTGGGTTCAAGTGAAAAAATATACGTCAAGCCGAGTGATTTTGTGAAAATTGACTTGGCAACATTGATTGGAGCGGAGGTGGGGTATCACGAGAGACTGGAACATTGATGCATCTGGACTGATCGAGAGAATTAAGACTATAGTTTTTGTTAGCAGGACTAATTGTTTATTTAAATGAATAATGTAACTAGATATTCTGTAAATTTGTGTTAATTTACACGGCGAATAGTAATAGTGAATTGCAGTATATTGTTGATGAAATAGCTCTATAGTATTTTTGTATCTCTGTAAATAAGTCACGAACCTGGCAACGGCTTACAACCGAAATATAGTTCATAAAAATACGGTAGCAAACTTTCATTTTTTAAGAAATAGATGTGATCAGCCGTGAATGGACAACCACAGCTTAAAAATAAATGTCTTCTGTTTGGAATAAATGAAATATTTCAGACGGTTGCTAACAGTACTGTGTTGCGTTTAGGGTATATTTTTATACTAGGTAGCTTTCTAAGTAGCAAACAGTTTTGCGGCCCCCCCCCCCNTGATAAGGTAAAAAGAAAAATACTTTCTTTACTATTACATTTGGCAAACTTGAGTTTCAGAAGAGACAAAAATTATCGTTAAATACGTATATTTCCTGCAGAATTAATAGAAGGTTTCTGTTTTTCGTTTTTCGTGTGATTACTACTACAGGCACGAAATGTCAAAATATTCCAGTTTCTGTATTTACGCCTACCACCGACACTTCGCGATTCCAACGTTGTAAAGTGTTATTTAGTTTTATCTTCTAATTGGGGGGGGGGGGAGGCTGGTTATTAAGCGTTGAGACGAATATTAAGTTACACACAATTGCCCCATAATTTTTATTGTTGTTTGCTGCGGTGTAGTTGTCAGAGGAATTTTAATAGTGTACATTTGGGGATTTATTTCCTAGAGTTCATCAAACAGTAATGCATATCGTATGTTTGTGCAGTTATTTAGATTCCGAAAAGAAGGGACCTTCTAAGGGCAAAAGCGTAGAAAGCTGAAACTTAAAAATGTTTATTATAAAAATTACAAATATGCCGTGTCTCATTCCGAAGCTGCGAAGTAAGTAAAGTTGGTGACATCGTGGAACTCTGGGGAAGTTGGCACGTTTTCCTTCCTCGGGCTCCTCCATCTCTCATTCCTAGCAAGCAACTCGGCGCGGGCTGGTCGTGCCACAGACTCGGGTACGCTATGCGGGGCAACCGAAGTGCTCTTGTTGCCATGGCGACGGAGCGTTGGCCAGCACCAGCTGTGTGCCGACTGCGGTAGGGCCGCCGCGATGGCAGAGCGCGACGACACTCGTCTGTCCCTAGCATCGCCTCACACCCACGTTTGAAACAGAGGTTAGGTACTTGAGGTTTGGTAGATGTAATTTCGGATGCCGTCTACAGGTCACTTGTTTATTATTCTTAACATGCGTCGAATTGTTGAAGGAATGTAATATATGCTCATATTTTACACGAAAGTAGTTATTGTAATATTCGTAAACAAAATAACTAAAAATATTAATCATGATCGCTAAACGTAATTATTTCCGTCAATTTGATTACCCATTCCTGTGCATACACTCGCTGACAACAAAATTTAACCACCTAAGAGTTTTGGAAATGAAATTAAACCGCACGTGTTGACATTTAATGTGACTTTATCGCAGTGATTACGGTATCTGTTCATGCGGACAAAATAATTGGCAGAACGGGCATGCAGCTGGCCCCGTGTTAGTACGATTTAGCAACCCCTCGGGTCTGTATACAAGCGTCGGTTATGTTTGGAAAGGAGTCGTAGAGCCCTTGTAGTCTGTCCTGAGGCAAGGCTGCCCACAGCTGTTGTAGCTGGCCTTCGATATCCTGCAAGGTGGGCACCGAGTCGGAGTTGGTTTCCGCGCTGATTTCTCACATGTTGTATCGGGTGACAGGTCAGGAAACCTTGCTGGCCACTCATTATAACGCAGGCATTCCGTATACACATGCGCTGTACGTAGACGAGCGTTGTGATGCCCAATTAAGTGTATAGCACATGACACATGATATCAACGACTTACCCGCTCTGCCATCAGGGTCTTCCGAATCAGTCACGTAACCGATTTGATGTGCAAATGTGATGACGCACTTTTGTAATTTGAAGTCCTTGCTTTGTTGCTTCTGGAGCTTAATAATTACTACCATAATGGTTTTCTATGATAGAAAATTTTAATACGCGTACAGCCGAAGTGTATCACACTGTAATAAACTCACTCGCCGAAATACATTATCTGAAGAAGTTTTCATCATGAATTGTACAGCAACAATTTTGTATTATTTTATTACGTTAATTTTGAATGTAACCCAGTGTTCTAAACATTACAAATGATTATCATAGGCATTCTGCACCACTGCTGGGCTTACAAACGTAACTTGAGTGTTCTTGGATAAAGGGAAAGCGCAATGCCCTAACTGTATCTTGGGCCGAATTCCTTCGCCTCTACAATAGCAGTACACGCAAGGAAGCTGTTCTGATCCTTCGTCGTAGGCGTATCGGTCTACCAATTCTACTTACGACCAACCTTCGCATCAATTACATCAGATCTATAGCACAAAAATTATTTTCCTCCAACATAATGTTGAAGTTCTAGCTAAAAGATATTCAGAAATTGCGTGGGTTTTGTTTGCGGTATTAAGTACACTGAAGAGCCAAAAAAACTGGCACACCTACCTAATATCGTGTGCCCCCCCCCCACCCCGAGCACGCAGAAGTGCCGCAAGACGACGTGGCATGGACTCGACTAATGTCTGAAGGTATGCAGGAGGCAATTCACACCATGAATCCTGCAGGGCAGTCCACAAATCCAACCTGCGCCAATTTGAGAAAGGGTTGCATGTCTGTCACGTTTAATGATTCTCGTCAGTCGTCGTTTGTCCCATTCTTTCACGATCTTTTTACGGTCGCAGCGATGTCGAAGATGTGATGTTTTACCGGATTCCCGATATTCACAGTACACTCGTGAAATGGTCGTACGCGAACATCCAAATGTTATCGCTACCTCGGAGATGCTATGCCCCATCTCTCGTGCGCCGACTGTAGCACCACGTTCAAACTCACTTAAATCTTGATAACCTGCCATTGTAGCAGCAGTAACCGATCTAGCTGCCGACCGCATCGCGTTACTCTGATTGGTTCCATACCTCTGTTATTTGCATACGCACGCCTATACCAGTTTTTTTTTTTTTTTTGCTTTTCAGTGTATATTGAACACAGTTATATTAAATCACGTTATTATTGGTTTGTGTTGCAGCTAGTTTGTTTGCGTACTGCTCAGTCTCATTTCCCAACAAACATCGCGAAACAAGCGCTCAGTCATTGTTCCGTTTCCCAGTGCAATCAGGCATTTGTTCGGTAACGGGACAACACTCCCTGGGTTTTCTAGTGACTCAACTCGTGAAGGGAACCGAGCGCGATCTTGGCGATTCGATCTGCACCGTCGCTTTTTTCACTTCAGGTAACTGCCCAGTTGATCTCGTTGCACACCTACCACCCCTGGAGAGGGTATACTGGCAGGGGGGTGGCAACGGTGGTTCGGGGAATCTAACCCATTACCCGCTGCACCACGGAGGTAGACAACATTTCAATGATGAAATATATTTTAAGATACCCTGCGTTTTTAATTTAAAAATTACTGTTTCACATATCAGGTAGGCCTATTAGCTAAGTCGTGGTGTTCAACAAATGGCAACAGCGAATGCTTTACATCCTTTCCAGAATGAGCAGTCGGCAGCCTGCAGTCCGCAGTCACCAGCTGGCAGTAGGCAAAGTACTGTTCGCAATGAGCAGTCGACAAAATATTGGCGTGAATAAAACTGTTGTTATTTAAAACAAAAGTAAAACCTGGTTCTAGAAAATAAATAAGTATCTAAAATGGTTTTGGTATTTTAACGTATTTTAACCGTATTTACTCATAAAAATGTTTAAATTCAAAATGTTTATATAGTTATTATTTACCTTAAGTTGTATTTTTATCGTATTTTAAGTTTTTCAAATACAAATTTGGCTATCGTAAAAGTAAATATAAATGAATATTTAAATATTGTCTCACTAAGTAATCTTTATCCATATTGCAAAAGCGTAAATTGCAACAAATATTTTTGTATTTATTTTAAGGTTATATTTGTGCTGTTTGTTTATAAGTTTCTTCTTTCTCTCTGGAAGAAAATGTCAGGAAATGACGTTGCAAGTATGACGAGTTCTGATTGGCTAGAAGCAACTTGCGGTCGAGCAGTTCAAGATAAAGTTCACCGATCTGCGACTGCACGACTGCTCATTGTGGAAACCCATTCGGATACACGTACATTAATACCTGACTGCCGACAGCCGACTGCCGACTGCTCATTCTGGAAGGGACCTAAGTCTTGGTGTTACAACTAAACCATATAAAAAAAAAAAAAAAAAAAAAAAGCAAATTATAATAAAACTAATTTTAAATTAATTGCAACATGGCTAGAATAAACCTTAAACATGGCCTAAGATCTGGTGGCCTCTGCTGTGTCGAGGTAGAGTTAAGCAAACATGGGCTGCGAAGATGAGATGAAAAGGAGAATGCTATGCCACTGGTGACTGGCAATTAGTTTCGAATGATTTTAATTTTTTTTTGTTGGGTAGCTAACTATTAACAATTTCTTCTCGCAGCGGCTGCGGTGGTTGAGCGGTTAGCCTGCTCGCCTCCCACCAAGATAAACAGGGCTCGATCTCCGGCCGGGTCACTCCCGGATTTTCGCACTTGGGTATTGTGCCGGTCGATGCCGCTGGTCGGCGGGCTTTCACGGGGATCTCCCGTTTCCCCCGCCCGTTTTATTCTGGCGTTGCTCCATACTCACCTCAATCACCCTCATCGGCTCTCAAGATATTGCTGTTAATAGCCGTCCAAATATCTTCACTCACTCACTTCTTCTCGTACTTTAAATAGCTATAATTAACAAGTTATTTTCCATCGCATTTAGGACGAATAATTGCGTGCCAATCATTCGCAGCAAGGTGAAGAGCTATGTAAAAATTGGTTAGATCACGATTAATTGGACTATTAATAAATCAGCCCTTGAAAAGAAATGGCTATCGCAGTTGAGTATAACGTAACATAAACAGTGACTGGCTTACTTTCTAGTGTTTAAAGCACTGGAAACTGGTATTTTTTATAAACTTTATATTAAGAATTGGGATAAAAGTTTTACGTTTATTTCCAGCTATTTCGAAACTACTTCTGGCTGGCGCATAAAGCACACTACTTCAGGACTTTTGTGTTTATTTCACTCGTTAATACAGCAAGGTGTGATATCTGATACATTAATAACTGGTTTAATAGTTAAAACATACAGGTGATCACTGAATTGTTATCTTGTGTGACGACTTCTTTTCCGCCCTCGCATTGTTTCTAGCCCCAGGAAAGTTAATATTCAATCAATCTGTATACTACTTTTAGCCTGCCGAATGTGCTTGTATAGAAGTTAAGCCTATGAAATTATTTAATCTGTAAGGGATTTGATGAAATTTTGGTAGCCCCCCGCGTTATAATGAAAGTATATTGTGTTGTAATTGTGCAGATCTAAATACGCTACAGTCGGTTCACGACTGGAAGAAACTTTTGAAAATCAACCTTTGAAAAAACACCCTAGCCGTTAGCTACATGCATATAACATTACAAACAGCTGCGAGCGCGGATACAGTTATGCCGTTAGGTTGCCAGCACAAAGAGAGGAAATAGTTCCAATGTTTTAACGTAATTGTTAATTTATCGCTTACAAATGGGTGTCGAAAAGACTTGTATCTTATTATGCCAATTATTAATTACGTGATGCTAACGTACTTAGATTTCAACGTTTCTTGAATAGTCACATGATCACGCTCAAGGTGAAAGTAACGCGGCCATTTGTTTACTAACCTTCGTTCCATGTGTTGTTGACACACGTGCCAGAAAATTTGTGCGATTATCTCGTTTAACTTATAATAATTCATTTATTTGTCTTGTTTTACTAATATGCGCTCTTTATTATTTGGTTTTTAATAACGTATGATTTTAATTTGTGCTCACTTTCTCGTTGTACTGATTCCTTTTGTTTTTATGTGTTTCGTGCACGTGTCTTTCCTTTGCCACTCTATTCTAACATTGCAGTATTTGCACATAGGAATTGTTTTCACATTGTCGAAGAAGTAGAATCCTTCACTCGCAATCTCTGCCGTCCTGTCGAAAACCGTCACAACCATTTTTAAATAACGTTTTACAATTGCGCGAAACATCCGACTCAGTCTACCACCACGCCATTTTAACGTCTGTAGCAATTTCGATCAATACTGATGATCTTGCCTTCGATGTACGGGAATTTATCGAAAGTCACTAACAATCGATTGTAAATAGACAACAACTATCGATTCATCAAAATACTCGCATTTTGGGTTTATAGAATGAAATTTTTTTCGCTGGCATCGCATATTCTTTTGTGTGAAATTCTCAAGATTAAAAACTTTACGCTTGTGGAATATCCATTAATAATATATACATGACTTTTATAATGGGTACGTGCATGTACGAACACATCTACACACTTACAGTGGAATGTAAACATTGCATGTAAACATTGCCATGTGACTGCCACATGGCAATCACATGGCAATGTGTGTTTACCTTTGGCGGAAGGATACGAAATGGGCTTGAAAGTAAATCTTTAGCAGGGCTTCAAGAAAATCTCTTCCAGTCGTGAACCGACTATAACCGACTTAGTTCTTACGTGGTTCAAACCTGTAGTCTGTTTATCACAAGTCACGAATCCAATATGTCGTTCATTTTCAACTAGTTTCTCCACGAAGGTGCTTAATACATTATATAGAACCTTCCTCGAGTGTTAATACTACCACCGTTGTGTATTTTTGTTCAGCTGTTAATTATAAGCTATCTTTGCAAAAATCTGGGGGAGGGTGGGAGAGGGATGAATTTTTGAATGAAATTGATTGTCGCTAGGTTTGAATTGTGGGTGCAGTTGACGTCTTTTCCGGTGGCATTCAGGTTTTACCTGCACAATATTGATAAAAGCGTTAGGTGAAAACCGTACTATTTAGTATCTGCAAATGTATACATTTTTGCATTACTGGAAAGTACAATGGAGGTAGGCTGCCAGAATATGAAACGATTGAGTACTACAACTTTATGAACTCGTATTTGAAAATCACTGTAACTGAAATGCTTTCTACTTGATTTTAGTAGTTTTAATATTTATTGAAGTATTAATTCGTAAGCTATTTTTGCTTTACACCTGAGTTCCAGTAGACATTTTTATACTACCTTAAATATTCCTGTGATCGTTATGAACACTGTTGGAAAGGTGGGGTTTGTTACATTATACCGTTGCAAATTAACAGTTATCCTCATTTGGAAGCACCAAGAATGCAAATTATCTGCCTTATTTGTACCCAAAAAAGAGGGCTGCGAGTTAAGACACGTCTGCTGTAAGACGGAATAATTATTACGTCGTACGTACGAAAGCGGTGTACCTGTGATATGCCTTGACGGGCGAACATTCTACCCGTGCTCGCTGTTAAGATGAGGCGTCTTCCCGGCGATGTGCTGTGCTTACGACGGCAGAAAATAAGGACCACCCTTGATCCGCTGGTGTTCTCGTCTGTGACCGTCTCAGCCGACACCATAATCAACAAAAACCCGTGGCCTCTTGTTGGCAGAACATTAACTAACAAATTTATATTTAAATGTAAAAATAAATATAATTATATTTGATATTTACAAACTCAATTTATCGAACGTTGAAAATAATTCAGTTGTAAAATACCAAAAGAAAGTAACTTCGCCATTTTTTTACTTAAATATGATATGACAATACAAATGAGCTAAAAGATGACTTTGAGGCGACGGGAGGGGGAGGCATCCTTCAGAAGTGCTCAGTTGATTGTCATCCAACAGTTGTGTCAATCATTAATGCGGTATAACATTTTTTGCTATATGTTTCTTGTCGGTAAAATGAAACATGCAAATTTTTGACATATAATTGTTATTGTGTGTACGCATAGATATATGTGCACACTACACGTCTCTGAATTAATAAAGTTTTCCAACCAGTTTCATGCATCTGATGTCCTCCAGAATTTATACTAATAACCACATGACTTGCTAGTGAATAATATTTCCAGAGTTCATTATGAGCTATTTGAGATTTGATGAAGTGTATCTGTACTTGCACATTAGTACAGTGCGATTAGATTTTGACCTAAACATAAAAAAAAAAAGACTAAACCTTTACAGGTGTGTTAGGTTACATCTCCTGAGCGTCCCCAAAAAAGTTCCAAAAATCCTGCGTCGGGGTTTCCGCCATCTTGAAAAATTAAGCGGCCATGTTAGATTTTGGCCTACTTTTAGGAAAAATATGTAGCATTTAAACTATTTAACATTTTCAGTTGGTTTTTTTTCCAANTTAGATTTTGGCCTACTTTTAGGAAAAATATGTAGCATTTAAACTATTTAACATTTTCAGTTGGTTTTTTTTCCAATATGTTTGTTATAAAAGTGGCTCGCACAGTGAATATGCACATTATTCTTTTACTCACTTCTATTTTGTTCATGTGAATTTGGAAAAACATATTTTCAATTTTTTTTAAGGTAAGTTGTAATATTTTAGCGATTTAAATTAAAACGGCTTACAATATGGAAAAATGTTCCAAATAAAAATTANTTAGATTTTGGCCTACTTTTAGGAAAAATATGTAGCATTTAAACTATTTAACATTTTCAGTTGGTTTTTTTTCCAACATGTTTGTTATAAAAGTGGCTCGCACAGTGAATATGCACATTATTCTTTTACTCACTTCTATTTTGTTCATGTGAATTTGGAAAAACATATTTTCAATTTTTTTAAAGGTAAGTTGTAATATTTTAGCGATTTAAATTAAAACGGCTTACAATATGGAAAAATGTTCCAAATAAAAATTANCAATTTTTTTAAAGGTAAGTTGTAATATTTTAGCGATTTAAATTAAAACGGCTTACAATATGGAAAAATGTTCCAAATAAAAATTACAGAGCGTTTAAAACATATCGGAATCATATAACATATTATAAATTTACTATGTATTGGGTTTCAACATGGCCTTAATTTTTAAAAATGGCGGAAAACCCGACTCGGGATTTTTTGGTACTTTTTTGGAGACGCTCAGGAGGTGCAACCTAACACATCTGTGAAGGCCTCGTCTTGTTTTTTTTTTTTAATGTCTGGGTTTGGGGTTAATTTTGCCTAAATGCACTGTATTACATGTGCAGTACGTTGGGAGTGCTGTTGCTGTTGCTTCGATAAGAAGCAATATGTCTCGTTTGTTGCAAGTCGCCTTGTCTTGATAAGCAACAAACATGGCAGACTGTCGCAGTGCGCAGAACTATGGTAACGCCGAGTGACGTATACTTCGCCCATTTATGGGTTTTTAAGAACTTCGCATATTTATAACACAGCAACTTTTTGCCCATAGAGAAACGTATATATTCGCATTTAACGCAAAGAAAAATCACGTGAGTTAATTGACGTAGGAACATATTTACTTAAACGTTGCGCACGTCTACGTCACGTAATAAATACTCTGAATTTACGAATGTTTANGACGTAGGAACATATTTACTTAAACGTTGCGCACGTCTACGTCACGTAATAAATACTCTGAATTTACGAATGTTTAACGAAACAGCATTTGCACTTAACTGTCGCAGGTGGTATATCCCAGGATATTTCCAGAAAAATGACTTGTGTAGTNTAACGAAACAGCATTTGCACTTAACTGTCGCAGGTGGTATATCCCAGGATATTTCCAGAAAAATGACTTGTGTAGTGACATTATTCCTTCATTCTCACTACTTTTCGTTATTTGTTTCGCTACGCCTCTTACATTCGCTGGTGTTGCCAGAAAGCTAATAGTTGCAGCACAGGAGTAAAAATGGGAAAATGATATTTTGTAAAACTTACCCACAGCACAGCGATGGGATGGAGTCCTTTTACGGCGATCAGCATTTGATTCCTGGCGGGGCCACATTAGACTTTTCGCATGCGAGAAACTTGGGGCTGTTGCAAACAGCATGTTTGTTTCCTCGGAGTTCTCCTTCCCCCATTGCATTCCATCGCTACTCTTCTGACTTGTCTCCACGAGCGCCAAAGGCCTCCAAATCTCTCTTGATCATACTGTCGCTGATCTAGATGCCCACCAAGGAAGGGGCTACTTAGTGGGGTAGGCATTGTGCAATACGTTCAATCACATGCCCACCAGTCAGCAATAAGTTTTATTGTTATAAAATGTCAGATCTTAGTGGATAGGCTCTCTAAATACTTTTAAAATGTTCTTTACCTATTAATAGTGCGTTATGAACTATGTCTTTGATTTAAAGAATAATCCAATTTTGCAGTTTAAAATAAGTCTTCAAAGGAGAGGTTCAAGGCTCGAGCCTCCCAATTCTCGCAGGGGCCGCGGTGGTGTAGTGGTTAGACTGCTTGCTTCCCACCTAGGCGAACCGGGTTACATTCTCGACGGGGTCGCTCCCGGATTTTTGCATGTGGGAATCGTGCCTGGCGATGCCGCTGGTCAGTGGGTTTCCTCGGGGATCTCCAGTTTCCCCTACCATTGCATTCCGGCGCTACTCTATTCGCCTCACTTCACCCAAATCGGGTCTCAAGACCTCGATGCCAAGAGCCGTCCCTGCGGGCTACATCTGGCGGGCAACAAACTCACGACCTGAAGGCGAGCTGCGGAAAGAGAAGCGTCTTGGAAAGGTAAAGACTGAAAATGATAAAAAAAAANAAACTCACGACCTGAAGGCGAGCTGCGGAAAGAGAAGCGTCTTGGAAAGGTAAAGACTGAAAATGATAAAAAAAAAAGAAGCGTCGACCGGGGTGTATTCCGAGCACGCGCACCTTCGCCGATGTACATTCCTGGACGTTGTANAAAAAAAAAAGAAGCGTCGACCGGGGTGTATTCCGAGCACGCGCACCTTCGCCGATGTACATTCCTGGACGTTGTAGGGGCTGCCTGGACGGCTGATCACGAATAGCTTGGTGTTCGGCACGGGAGGGGGCAGTTGATGCGCGCGGGGAGATAGCAGATACTTATCCCGGACAATAGACCTGAACCAGGAGACGAGGTCACCAACTCCTGGAGTCGCGCGCATTGTCCCGTCGCGGCGCTACAATGCACTCTTATCTTCAACCTCTGCGAGCACGTAATTAACCTGGGGAGGCATCTTCCAGTTCGGGGGCATTAGCGCCCGTCCCCCCAACCCCTTCAATTGTTGGCGGAAACTTCTGTTGCTTTCGGGATCCCTCTTGCTTGGCGACAAAGTCCAACGATCTGTGCCACTTTCGTGAGACGGTTTTCTAGCTGGAAAGCAATTGCGGGAATGGAACGGGAATGCAGGGTACTTCAATCTCTTCCGTCTCGTCGTTTTTGTTTTTCCAACGTATTTTGTTCCATTTAGTTGTACGGTTCAGTTCATTGTCACAAAATATCAAACTCTCCTGGTATTATTTTTTTCCTGTTGAAATATTAACATTTACTTGCAACGAAATATCATAAATCGTCAATAACATTGCATTTTTAATTTTTGCGTTTTTTCTGTAAGAATGTTTTCTGCAAAACAATTACTACCCATCTTGCCGCGGAAGTCTTATTTTTAGTAAATTTTATTTTCAATCAACTGGTGTATTATTATGCATTAATAATTCCAGTAAAATAAAGTTGTTTGCTTCCACGCGACGCAAAATGAATTCCGTGCTATACCTCGTCTGCACGCTTTCATGCGAGAATATCAAGCAAATTCCATACGAAACGAGTTCATGCACAGTTTTCACAGAAAGTTTGCAGCGAAATTTCTTCGTGCAAGAGAGTAGGTGATCGTAATGGCACTAGTAGATATTTAGTAGCTACGGTTGTAATACAAAAGCTCTTACCCGACTTAGTTTAGTATTATGGATATTGAATATTAATTAGCGCNTAGTAGCTACGGTTGTAATACAAAAGCTCTTACCCGACTTAGTTTAGTATTATGGATATTGAATATTAATTAGCGCGAAAGAACCTACTTAAACTCTTGCAACACTATCGGAACTTGATGCAAGTTCTCAAAAATACGAAGCGTTTTTCACCACTGTATGATTAATCTGGACACACTTCTATAAACGTAAACTCGCGCCTAGATGCCACTACAATCGCTGCTGCCGCTATAAAAGTAGTCAGAGGGTTCGATGTTGGTCTGTGCTATGAGATACCGGCGGAATGGGTGGAGCAAGGGAGCTCAGTGACTTCGAACGTGGCNTAGTAGCTACGGTTGTAATACAAAAGCTCTTACCCGACTTAGTTTAGTATTATGGATATTGAATATTAATTAGCGCCAAAGAACCTACTTAAACTCTTGCAACGCTATCGGAACTTGATGCAAGTTCTCAAAAATACCTTCGCAAAAAGTGGTGACATACTAATTAGACCTGTGTGAAGTATAAACGTAAACTCGCGCCTAGATGCCACTACGATCGCTGCTGCCGCTATAAAAGTAGTCAGAGAGTTCGATGTTGGTCTGTGCTATGAGATACCGGCGGAATGGGTGGAGCAAGGGAGCTCAGTGACTTCGAACGTGGCNGGTTCGATGTTGGTCTGTGCTATGAGATACCGGCGGAATGGGTGGAGCAAGGGAGCTCAGTGACTTCGAACGTGGCATTGTTATTGGTTGCCACATCAGTAAGCAATCCGTCAGGGCCATTTAAACCCACCTCAAGTTGCCCAAGTCGACCTTCGGGGATGTGATTGTGAAGTGGAAACGAGAAGACACAACCGCAACAAAACCACTGATGTTTAGGCCACGAGTGTTGACTGACGCGGACTCTCGAGCATGTATGTTTCACCAGATTCCTCTTTGTTTTGCTTACATCTAAAATTTACCCCAGATCTCTGGTTGGAAACAAATTCCATTCTTTCATTCTCACCATTGGACGTCACAGTATATTTTGCAAGCGACTGTTTTATACCAAGCATTGTTAATGTGTTTCAGTATATCTTATCAGTGCTTCTGATCTTATTAGTAATTCTCTACTGTAAGACATTATCAATGCTGGGATCGTCATGGTAACTGTTCCGTTGTGATAGTCTCAGGATTAACGGTTTTCCAAAGATGTTAACATTTTCTATACTTAGCAAGTTTACCCCCGAGGCTAAAACCTTGCACGGGCCCTGTGGGCAGAGGTATGTGATACACTCTGTCAGCACAGTTTACGACACATAGTTATCATGCTTGCTGACCAGGTAACGAAGCCCAAATCTGGCGCGTTCTTGCACATTCAATACCTTTCTAAATTTCCCTGAGACCTTCAACTCTCAGAATCACCTGTGGCCCAGCGGGAGTGCTTGTTCCGCCTCTGTACAGGACAGTGTCTTGTCTCACTGTAGATTCTTACTTGGGAAAGGATTTTCGTCCAGAATATCCTTCAAAATGAGGAGTTCTACCGAACTGCCACTACGGATATAATCTCCATTGAGAAGTCACCATATAAAACATTGACGAGGCCCAACATATTATTTTGTAGTGGTACTAAACTTTCCATGGGGCTTGTGGGTTTTACAACTAGTTGAGACCNACGAGGCCCAACATATTATTTTGTAGTGGTACTAAACTTTCCATGGGGCTTGTGGGTTTTACAACTAGTTGAGACCTCTGACAATTACCATGGCCTTCGATTTTCTTCATACTTAAGTTCCGGCTTTGGTTCCCAATGGCGCGAGTGCCCATTAGTCACTTCACCCAGTAGCTGAGCCTAGGCTCGAAGTGTCGGCACAAATCACGTAGGTACCTCTACCTGGTAGAGAGGCTAGTGAAGGCGTCTTTTGTTATTGTTNCTCGAAGTGTCGGCACAAATCACGTAGGTACCTCTACCTGGTAGAGAGGCTAGTGAAGGCGTCTTTTGTTATTGTTAAGGGTGGCGTGAAGATCAAAAAGGGTAGTCTGAGTGGCGAGGAACTATCTGTTGAGCATCACCTAAACTTTCCGGAGTCATGTTGGTCACTTTTTTCAGGTAATAGGACATAGCACTGCTTAGACACCGCGGCGATTGGCGACCATTATTCTGTGTTACAGTAAGCTCACTCCCTGCCCCCTTCGAGTGAGTGAGTGAGTGAAGAAATTTGGGGGGCTCTTAAGATTGAGGTCATGAGGGTGAAGCGAGGTGAGTATGAAGCAATGCCGGAATGCAAGGGCGGGGGAAACGGGAAATCCCCGAGAAAACCTGCCGACCAGCGGCATCGTTCGGAACGATTTCCACATGAGAAAATCCGGGGGCGACCTCGCCGGAATAGAACCTGGTTCGCCGAGGTGGGAGGCGAATAGTTTAACCACTACACCACCGCGGCCACTTTTCCCCCTCGATATAGTCAACAAAACTATTCCAGGTTTACAATGTCGGGCTGTTGTAGTATTTACTGATTGTAGAGATTCTTCGTAATCTGAGTACTAGGATTGTCTAAACTCTCATTAGTCTAACTGTTAGCATAGGCCTATTTATGAATACTGGTCAACCTTCAGTGGCTACTACAATAACATGCCCTTATACTCTGTAGGTGTGTATAATGGATTAAGAGCACATGCAGCGAAATGAGAGTATGATACACAAATTGATGTAGGAGCGGATCTAGACTGCCGTTTTGACTGGGGGAGGACATTTTCCCATTGGCAGGTGCAAGTCTAGATGTATACATTTTTTGGATTTGTGGAGGGGAAGGGGGCAGGGGTTATAATTAGTTTAGAAAAAATATGAAATTAATAAATTAAAATTACTATTTTAAAAATAATGAGATAATATTTAATTTTAAAACATTCACAGGACAATTTCATGTCACTGTGGGGGTTTTCGGAGGGGAGGGGGAGAGGGACCACGTCCCCTGGGAACTGTGATTCCCCCCCCCCCNGTACTGAATAGATGCTAAACACTTTGGCTGCCTTTCATAACATTTAAGAGCTAATGTAGAGGAAAATCCAAGAAAGGGAAGCGGCACGGAAAATTTTTTTGACAATTTTTATGATTGTTAGTTAACAAGGGTGGTTGTTCCTTACATAGCAGCAATTTATTAAGCTATATAATTATAGTTTTCAGTGCGGATAAACAGAATATTGGAAAGGAATTTGAGCAGAAATGATTGCCGCAGAAATCTGTGAATGTTTTTGAGAATCCCCTGTTGCAAGAATTTACACAATTTCTCGTAGTTGCCGTTCCCAAACACACACGTGCTGACCGCGTCTCGAGCTTGTTTGCTTTGCACCCTGCTCGTCTGGCAGCGGTGGCGTATGCCGGACTTGCTAATTCACTCCGCCTCACGCATGGATCTGCATATATGAGGTATCCCAGGGACTGCGAGGCACAGAAACTTGTTTAACGCACATCTCCAGCCTCTGACAGCGGACTGAGGGAATCTAATTTATCCAGTGACCGCGGTTTATGGTGTCCCGCCTGACGTAACTAATCGCCGCCTCGGCTGCCTGGCGGAGCGAAAAATGGCGTCGTTTTGCCGCTGGCTGACCGGAACTAAGCGAATTAACCCGGCAGCGATGCGGCCACGCTGCTTTTTAATTTCCATCCGGGAACTTGCAACGCGCGGCTGTTATTGAATTTCCGTGGAGGGGCGAGGTTTTCGCCGCCAGGAACGAATTGGCATCGGTTTGAATGCTCACGGCAGACATTTTACCCTTCAGCTGGCCGGCGTATGGAGCTCTCAAGATAATGAGAGAGAAGCCTTGCTAAAAGTTCACGGGTTCGTTATTGGTCCCGGGAAATCTGACAATGGGAATAACAACATAGCGAAGACATCAGAGTCATTGTGTGGTCTACAAAATATTCACGACCTTCGGAGTGTACGTCACGAGTTTGACATAGTCAAAAACTTTGCAAGTTTATATTTTTTACGTTTTCACGTTACGGTTACTTGTGATCCCAATTGTAAAAAAAAATCGGGCGAGTTTAGCTATTAGTCCTTGGTTTATGCTGGGGGTACCAGTGATTCGGCCAGAACCCTAAATTTGTTTTTATTGCGTTGGGTTTGGTTAGTTACGCCAAATGCTGAACTACGGGCCTGGGCTCTCATTACTCGCACATGCACTCTTGGTCTCATCTTCTGTAAGTTGCTTAATTGTAGCAGCCTCGTAGAAATCAGGCTGACTGCAAACATCTACTGGGATAAAAATTAGTTAGGCTTAATCGTAGTTTCTTTTTGCATGTTTCCTAGCCTCCATACTTAAAAAATGTGTTCGTTGTCATTGGAGGGTTCCGTTAAAATTGGCGTAATGCACATATCCTACACCATACATGCACACACACACCTGTTCCCGAGGTGGGACTTCAAGACCTTCCGGCTGGCATGCAGGTGCGCTGACCTTACTCTGTGCGCCACTGGCAGCCAGAGAGAGAGAGAGAAAGAGAGAGAGAGAAAGAAAAAGAAAGAGAGTGAGAAAGAAAGAGAGAGTGTGTTTGTGCAGTTAGTTAGTGGGCACCTGCGAAACAGCTGTTGCCGGTACGCATGTCACAGTCCGATACTGAAACTGCCCCCTCCCCTCATACATTCAGGCCGTTTCCTGGAGGCTTCAAGTGCAGGCACTTGAGCGCCTTCTGGATATTTGCACAACGCTGCTGAAGTCACACAAGTGTTTACAGTGCCTACCCACCGTTTCGCCATAAGTAGTTCCATCCACGAAGGACGTTTTGCTCCAAACCGGTTGTGCTGACTTTTCAACACCTGTTATGTCTCGACGAGGCATAACACTTTCTGAAAGTTGTGTTGTTTGCCTATTCTTGTTATTGTACGTACTCTCTTTTGTCGCTTTTCAATGTACATTTCGTACCAGCTGTCACCACGGAAAATAATGAATGAAGGGAAATTATTACAGTCTATGAAAGTTCGCGAAACTATTATGTATGCTCTATCGTCTACAAAACATTTTGTACTCTTTCTGATACATTTTATGTCTTGGTGGTCAGTTTCTTCGCAAAGTAAGGTGGATAGCCTTAATAATTCTGCAACCAATAGCACATCAGTAGAGTTAAGTGTGTTTCTTTTCCGGATGCTTTAGAAAACATGTCATAATCATGATTCTGTTGTTTTTGGACATAAAAGTAATAAATACTAAGTAGCTTGTTAAAATGAAATAATTTACATTTAAAAAAATGTCTCGAGCCACTTCTGTATACATGTAAGCGCACAGAATTTTTTTTTTTTTGTAAATACCAAGACATTTTCCGCATATTTTTGATCTGAGAGTGGCCCGGAATTTCTTAAAATAGCTTTCACTGTAATGTTTTCAACTTCTTTTGTGGGTTTGTGCAATATAAAAATATTAAAATGATGACGTGGTGACGCAAAAACTATAAATNTCAACCCCTTCCCCCCCCCCCATCATAGTTCGCGCATGACGTTACTTCGAAGATTAGTTTTGCTTCTGTCGTACTCATTTCCTTCTTCACTGTCCAAATGGCGAAAAAGAGTGCTTTCATATTATTTATAATGAATATGGGAGAACAACCTAGTATTTACCTATATGACTATTTGAGCCACAACTTTTGTGATCGTTAAGTTTTTTTTGACTATGCGTACACTTAAACCAGTTGCAAAAAAANGACTATTTGAGCCACAACTTTTGTGATCGTTAAGTTTTTTTTGACTATGCGTACACTTAAACCAGTTGCAAAAAAACTGTAGCACTACAAAATATTTTCTTGAAAATATTGCAGAACAAATTGTTGTAATATTACAAATTAAGGTTTTTATTCAAACTTACGTTATCAAAAAGCTGAGAAAAAAAAATTATGGTCTCTAAAACACTTGTAATGAAAAAATAATATAGAACGAAAAATATTTCAAATTGTATTAANGAAAAAAAATTATGGTCTCTAAAACACTTGTAATGAAAAAATAATATAGAACGAAAAATATTTCAAATTGTATTAAATAAAACTTGCCAGCACCGAGACTTGAAACCGCATCCTTCGAGTATGATAGTATTTAAACAACTCGGGCAAGAAAATAATAATCTCACCACTCGGGAACGATTGTAGGTAGTGAATTAGGCAATTACTGCACTTTGCATTTTACAGAGATACAAAGGGTGTGTTGCACAGTGTGAGATAGGCGCCGGGACGGACTGACTGACTGTAGGCGAGGTCGTGCACGTGCAGGCTGAGCTACGCGATGGACCACGACGCAGGCTGCCTGCCCCGGGCCACGCGGCGGGAGTTGGAGGTGATCGCCGGCGCTCTGACGGCCTGCAGCAGGAGCTTCCTCATGCTGGACCAGTCACCGCGCGCGCTGGGACGCATGCTATCCCGGGCGGGTATCTCCGACGCCGCCGCCACTCGGCTAGGGCTGCTGCGGTTGCTTTGCACTGCCGGCAGCCCTTCGGCGGCGCTACTCTCGCACGAGGCGCTGCGGGCCGCC
>NQII01000553.1:133055-149547 GCA_002778355.1 Clitarchus hookeri | reverse complement strand
GTGGCCGTCGGCGCGCGGCTCGACAGCAGGGATCACCTCGCCCAGCGCTGCGAGGCGCTGGCCGCTGCTGGGATCCGCTTCGCGCGTGTACGCGGTGTCTTCCTGGCCGGAGGCTCTGGCTCGGATATTTCCACGGAGGCCCGTGGGATGGCCCTCCGCGCCGCAGCCTGCCAGGCGGTGGGCGTCGTGCCCCTCGTCCATCCAGAGGCCCTCCCTTGCACCAGGCACAGCTCCCACCACACCACTGAGCACGTCCTGGCCACTCTCGTCGCAGCACTTGCTGAATACCGTGTCTACCTGGAGGGCCTCGTCCTCATGACGAGTCTCCTTCCGCAAAAGTCCTCCCAGGACACCGCTACCACCACGACCACCGTCCTGCAGAGGACCGTCCCGCCCGCTGTCGCCGGTATCATCTTCCTTCCCGGCTGTCTCACTCAACATGAAGCTGTCGATGCCCTACTTGCGATGAACTCCTCTGGTAGGAATATATGGCCATCGACTTTCGCACTGGGCCGCGATATGCTGTCCAGGGTGCTGGAAGTCTGGGGCGGACTTGAGGAAAACTTCTTAGATGCCCAGGAAGAATTTACGAAGATTGTAGAGTCAGTCTCCTTTGCCTTTCAACTTGAGGAGCAGAGGAACTGTGATTAGTCTTCCTTAGATTGAGGAAAATATAACCTACAAATGTTTGCGCTTGATACATTGTTTCTGTAATTAATAAAAAAGTTATGCAGAAATTTAAAATTAAATTGTATTGAATCTTTTCTTTTTCAAATTTCAAGTTTACCCTATTTTGCATGTTGTATTTTTAACATATTAAGAGATCTATAATATTTTATATGCAATAAACTATTCTTATTCTATGTACTGGTAGTATAATTTTCATTGTAATGTACTACACTAGATAAGGAAATGTTTCATTTTACCTTCCTGCATGTGCGGTATAGCAGAAAGTTCTTGTGCATTCCATTTCAGAATAGTAACGGGCTGCTTTGTATGCATGCACAATACTTGCTACGATGTTCCTACAAGAGGTTGAATTAATCGGACCATGGGAAATTAATTACCGGTAGGCCTACCACTAAATATGGTACATGTACAGATTTTTCGAAGCCAACATGGAAAGACGAAACAAGGACAAAGTTTGATGGTGGTTTCCATCAACGTTGTGAGAATATATTTTTTACAGAGTGATGCATTCATTGTGTACTATTCATAGTTTGTAAATTTCACTAAAGCACAAGACTGTGGATAAAGAAATGTGTAGGAGGGAAGACTTGTATTATGAATGTACTGCTGTTAACAGTATAGAATGTTTCATGGCCTCTTTAAAGTATGGGTAGAGTATTCTGCAAACCTCTTCATATTAGCAGAATCTAGTCTTCCAACCTTAAAATAATTTTAAATATTTCAAGAAACTGGTTTGTTTCTATAGTAGCAAATACACTAATACTGTGCAGGACCGCCTTGAGTACGCATAACTGTGACCACTCACCAAAGGGGTGACGGAAAGTAGGTATCCTGAGGTATCTGATACCACAAATGCAACAGCAGGTCCTCCAGTTGATGTACAATTGGGGTCNGGGGGGGGGGGGGTGATTTAGCACAAACCCACGTCTCAAAGTTGAACCATCATTGTTTAATTGGTTTCATTTCTGGGCTATTTGGGGGCCAGGGTATTAATGCAAATTCACTGTCATGTACCTCTAACCAGTCCACAAACCTAGCATTGTGACATGGCGCATTGTCCCGTTAGAAGTGGTAGTTGCCAGCAGGGAACACTGTTGACATGAATTGACGAACTTGGTCCCCAATTATATCCAGATACTGGACAGATGTCTGGGATTAGTGTACCGGAATAATGGGCTCCAATGTTTCCCAAGAAAACATGGCCCAGACAATAACATCTCCTCCTCCTCCTCCTCGTCTTCGCCCAACAGAGCACCCAGGTGCCATACCCTCCAATGGTAATCAGTGTACACACACTCTGTTATCGATGTGACGATTCATGAATTGAGAATCCAGTGTCGATGATTTTGTACCCATCTCATGCGTTGCTGACGTTGACTTGATGTCAGCATGGGGTTACGAGTGGATCTTCGACTCTGCAGCTATGTTTGATGAATCACGTCTTGTGAAACATTGTCTGTCACCACTGCGAGATTTCTCAAACTGTGACGTTGTGGTTGCTCTGACAAAACCACAACAGCCTCAGCTGCCCTCTGGCATCAATAACGCAGTGGTTGTCAAGGATGGATAGCATGTCACTTCCCCATCGTTGCACCACTTTTGATAAATGCTCAGAACAGCGGCATGAGAGCAACCAACAAGATGGGCCAGTTCCAGAGATGCTGATACCAAGGCACTGCACCATCACAATCTGACCCCTGTCGAACTCAGATTGGCTGCTTTTCCCAACCTGATGCTGGAGATACTACTAACAGTGGGCCTGTGGATGTGCCATTGTATACACACACACCCTCCCTTCCCCCCCCCCCATGCTACAAAATTTNAAAATTTTCCAGAGACAAGGTGGTCATAATGTAATGGCTCGTCGGTGTAATGTGTACATGCATATTGAGATAAGTTTGAGATAATGATTGAGGTGGTTAACTGCTGGTAGGGTTGCCAACTGTTGCATATTTTACGGGATTTCCCATATCCTGTTGCTGAACGAATTATCCTGTATGGACATAGGATGAGACTTTGTACATCCCGTATCACAGACTTCTCCAAAAATAAACTGAGTATTAGTGTAAACAAAGTGCCAGTAATATACCACTTCCCCGGTTACAGATACAGGTTTACTTTGATGCTGTAACCTAACCCAGTGACCACAAACAGTTACAACTGATGCCAAGATGTGTACAGTATATTTTCTTCCAGTGTGCGTTTGTGTCTGTTTTAAATATGATGGTCAGAAATTCAAGTCACACTGAAATATTACTATANTGATGGTCAGAAATTCAAGTCACACTGAAATATTACTATAGCTGCAACTAATATTTTGTTGTGTTCGGAGAAAACATTGATGTATAAAACTGACTGTGGTACATGGCAGATAGTTGAAAATTATTCTTTTCGGTGACCTTTTCCTTGATCATTTGATGGGAGTCAGATTTTGTCTGTCGAGTTGTCTGAAGTGCCCCTTATGGCAAACCTAAAAAAGTTGGTAACCCTAATTGCTGACGTAATTGAGCCATTACCCACTGTATGCTGCGAACAGTTCAAAACTTGCTGTATTTGTTTGAATATTAATTTTTAGCAAATAGTTTTTCTGGGACCAATTCATTATACAAAATCAAGTAGATTAGTTGTCATCATCAGCACTTGGGTAGCTCTTACCTTATTTGCCTACGTGCACACAAAAAATGTCCTCCATGACAGGAAAAAAAAACCACACTATTTTGTTGTTATAAAATCAATAGAAAATTGGAAAGGAAAGGCGGGAACAAACACTTGTTTGCCCCAATACGTGAGAAAACTCTGCACAGGCCTGGGCAATTGGTTCATCATGGAAAAAGAAACCATAACACTTGATGAACAATCATAAACAACACATTTTTGTTGGTTAATAATATGGCACCCACTAATTTATTGATAGGTGATGTTATCCAGAAAAAGTTTACGCATGGCAGATATCAAATTAGGCTAACACTGTACAGGAATTTGTTGTTTCATCTCGCTTAGTTTACAAGATTTTGTGGATAACGTAGTTTTAATTCCCCATTTTCAAGGGTGTGCCTCTGCCTTTCTAATTACATAAATCTTATTATGTTTTCTACTCCATTTTCCATAACATTATTATCTGTAATGTTTGTACGTAGAGTTCAGTGCAATTACAAAGAAATTACTACCAACCAAGAGTGAAGTTAATCCCCAACCCTTTCTATGTCTTGCTCCTTAATCTAGTATTCAAAGACTGGATATGTAAATTAACTTAAGAAAATTTTCTATTAATTATGTTTTATTGCACATTGATACCTACACTATTTCTTGTCAAATTATTTTCAATCTTTGTAAGAACATATTGTACCTGAGTTTTGTTAAGCTTTGTTATAACTGGGCATAATAAAGAATGTTTGTCAACTATAAGTTATTTAGCAATGCATTGCATTAATTTTCTAAACTTCTGTTACAGGTTATCGTTGTTTTAAGGCTGTTATGTTTCTCACTGGCTTCATTTTTGGATCCATCATTGTCTACCTGATATGTCTTCAGGAGAAACTTCTACCTGCATATGGAAATGCTGGTGAGTTATTTACATTCAAATGTTTTAACACATTTATTTTAAAATAATGTTGCATTTGTGTAGTACAGAGAAGTAAGATTGTGAAAGTACTCCATGTGGAACCAAGCCGTTTCTAAAGACAATTTTGAAGAAGTCATAAAAAGGAGTAAATTATTGAAGCATTTGACTCCTGTAAGTGAAGTCTTGTGAGATATGTGTAATAAAATAGCAACCACAATAAAAGGCTGTTCACAGTAAAGTGAGCACTTCTTAAAAATATTACTACAGTACTGCCAATAACTACAGTGCACACTAGCAGTAGGGAGAGTAAATACTAGTAGAGGGGACTTGGTCATCTTTCATTTGAGTGGCACTGGTTTAACCCGAGTAATACTTGCACATTACTCTGGTGGGGGGAGTGGCGCTATGGGGCCTCTCCCCCTCGAATCCCCAGTGGATCCTGAAAACTTATTCCCCGTCTGCTAGTAGGCTACACCCCTATTTATACTACCCGGCAGCCCCCTCCATGCACACCCCCTTCTCCAGAAACCCCAGGCCCGATGTCAGTACGCTCTGTATCAACCACCTTTTTAATTAACAAAAATACAAGAGCCAATCACACAATTTTCAGGCAGGTGGCCCCTTCACACTTCCGGCTGCAACCCACCAAACAGTAATGCGCTGTGGGCACACTCGACGACAGGAGTAGAGTGCTGAAGAGAACACAAATGCTCAGCTGGAAAAGCAAACGTCTTACCAGCACACAATAAGATACAACTTACATTGGTGATGGAGCATATTCAGTCACAACCGGCTGACAGCTGTGAAATTTAAGTACAAAATTTTGCCTTAGTGCGTTAATTTAAAAAAATAGGCGTTTTAAACAAAATGTATTCTTCACAAATATTTAGAAGTTCTCTACATTGGAGATGTTTCCATAACATGTAAAGCCTGTTTGCAAGAAATTTTTAAAGATTGTTTTACAAAAAAGTACATACTGCTTATCTATATTGAAAATATATGCTCGTAGGGATCTTCTAAAAAATTCATGAAAAATACATTCTGTTTGAAACGCCACTATTTCAAATTAGCGCACTGAGGCTGTAACTTAACATGGGATTTCCTATTTAAATTTCGCAGCTTTCAGCCTGTAAGCTGAAATTATAGTGCATTCTTCTTCACTATCAGCCAAGCAAGCAGGGCCTCCATTTTATTCAGCCAATTGATATTTCTCATGATACATGCTATTAATGGGAGCCACGGTGGCTGAGCGGTTAGACTTCTCACCTCCCACCAAGGCAAATTGGGTTCAATCCCCGGCCGGGCCGCTCCCAGATTTTTGCTAGTAGGAATCGTGCCGGATGATGTCGCTGGTCGGCTGTGATTTTCTTGGGGATCTCTCGTTCCCCCACCCTTGCATTCTGGCACTGCTCCATTATCACCTCATTTCACTCTCATCAGCTCTCAAGACGTCGTTAGCCGCTTAAATTTCTGAAATCAACTCAACATGCGTATTGACTTAACACATGTGCCCATTACAAACACACAAATACTTTATTTTGTATGTATGGGTCCTATGTCACTTGGCATAGATATTATTATTGTCAGTTCACAAACTTTAAAATTGGAACTTTAAAATGCATATGCTCTTAATTATATTATCCTGTATTCACACAACTAATAACTTTTGTAGAGTAGCAATTATTTACATTTTCCCTTACCCAGGTGAAAATTCCTTGATATTTCCCCCGACTTTTCCCTGTGGGTGAACATCCTGTGTAATACAGTAGTATGTAAATTTATGTCTACTGGAGACAGTGTTTTCTTCATACACATAAGAGCACAAATCTGCATATTATTAACACACTTAACTTTCACAAGAAAAATTCAATAGTTCCCACTTGGATGATGCATTAATAAAGTAACACTGTCAACAGCAATGTTAATCTTTCGTATAGCGGAATTATACATAATGAGAAGAAAAGTACATCATAAGCAGAGCATCATCTTCAGCCTTTCTGTGTGTGCCCTTGGAATGGAAAACACATATTTATTTATATTTAGTAAGTGATATACTGGCTCCAGTAATAATAAAAAAGAAGCTGCTAAAAATTCTACTATTTAGAGGAAACACAATTAAAGTAGTGTAAAATGTACAATCCTGTGAAACTGTAGACCAAATGGGATAAAGTTTCAGAGTTAAAATTTTTTAACATGTGAAATTTGGTTGGTAATGAAGACAAGGTGTATAAATGACTAAGACTGATACACTACCAGACAATAGAGGCTACTTCCAAGAAGTATGTGTAGCGACATAGATCACTATATTGAATACCTGCGAGAAGTATTTATATTGTCAAATATTGCAGATTTTCCTCATCTCAGAATTGCAGATGAGACAGTGGATACCATTTGGGTTCAACAAAATGGTGCAATAGCTCGCACAGCATGCGAAGTATGGCTTACACTGACAGACTTTTATAAATTGTCTGATTTCCCACTTTGGTAGTGTGACTTAGTTATTCTGCTCTCCAGATTTGACAGCTCTGGATAACTTCCTCTTATGTGACCCGAAGAGAGTGTTTCTGCACATATTTTGCACTTAATTGACGAATTGAAGACCGCCATTAGCCATGAAATACATGCAATTCAAAAGGCATGTTGGTATATCGTGGCCTGCATTGCTTCAGTGTATCCAAGCAGGTCAATATTTGAAGGACATTATTTTCAAGGAGCACCGATGCCTGTTTTTTTCCATACTGTACACTGTTTTAATGTCTGTGTGTACTCATTTATTTCATTTGTGTACAAAGTTACTACAAGCACTCACAGTATTTCCATTGTAATTTGAAGTCGGTAGATATAGGTGTATGCCATTCTGCATATATTGCAAGTAGTATTCTCTGTAATTGACTGTAAGATTAAACTACATATGTGCAGTAGCACAATGCTCAGAAGTTATGTGTCCACAGTGGGATGAGAGATGCTGATGATCCTAGCAGTGGTCAAGTCTGTAGAAACCATCATCTGGCATCCATCAAAATGCCACAGTGATCACACAACGTGGTTGAAAATCAATTTTAGACTGCCATCTCCACTTGGAACATCAGCTTTGCGATGCGAAGAAGTTAATGTGTGTTGTAGGTGTGGCCTTGGGGGCGGGGATCCTGTTTGGCCTGATCACGATGCTGGTGCAGTATGTGGGGCTGTTTATGACGGGCTTCCACACTGGCCTGTTCCTCGCAGTCATATCCCTCGGCATAGCAGAGACTTTCTACTGGCAGCCGTCCTCGGTGTGGATGACCGCTGGAGTCCTGCTGGGGGGAGGCCTGCTGTTTGCCATACTCAACCTTTACTGGCAGAAAGGTAGTGCCTCACTCACAATGCACGACCACATGCATTGCCTTCTTAATTTAATAAGTATGCTGTAAGGTAGAAGCTCAAAGTAAAATGTCTTGAGAAAGGCTCCTCCTAAATTAAATTCAGGTTATCTTCGGTATAATAGGAAGTCTCATTAAATTTGTTGAAAATGCAAAACCTATGTAATATATAGTCCTATGCATGCCCAGAAAACTTAATGGTCATGCCTGTATGGACTGTTAACTGTTCATTGAATAACAGTGCAAATAGTATGTGTGATAAGTAGTTAATTAAAACCTGTAAAACCACTTTTAGATAGGCATAATTTTATCTTTATCTCAAGAAAGTTAGTTAAAATTTTTAGACCTATAGCATACCATAGCTGGTTGGAACTGTAAAAGAACATTAAGGAAAACTGAAATTGTTCGTTTAGACACTGTTGAAATTTTTACCTCATTTGCAATTATGTACCTAATTATTAACTAAATGTAAATCAAACTAATTTTAATTAGTTTTACAGATCAGTGAATTTTTTATAATGCAATGTTAATTTGGGACATCCCAAACCTCACTTGAAAAATACCAGAGCATAGAACACATCTCTGTAAAACAATTATCATAAAAAATGTATGGTTTCTCTTCTAAAATAGCTTCACTAGTATAGAGAATACCAGAGAACATAACCTTTTGAGTGATGCAAAATTCTGTAACCTTTGTGTAATATTTTAACCTAATTTCAGTTTTAATAAAAATCTTATAAATTTTTTTTTATTTTACAGACAGCAATAATATTTCATTTTCACATTTAAGCTTTCCATGTTTTTTATTTTTTTATTATATTGCCAGCTGATTAAAACTTAGATCTTAAAAGTACTGTATTAGAATCTGAATAAATTAAAAAAAAGAAATAACCTTTTTATATGGCCAGTAAAATTCATATTATTAAAAACATTGTGAATACAAATTTTGAAAGTGTGTTGCCTTCGTGATCAAGCTGCCATGTAATTCTAAACCTTAATTGTAGTTTTATGATAAGACTGGTGTTTGTCATTATTTAGTACATACATAGTTTTGCATTCTCAGCATTATAGAGATGCACAACTAATGTACAGCATTATGTCTGTTGGCAGGGCTGACTGTGATTGGCACAAGCGTGTATGGAGGAGCCATCATGGCTGGAGCGCTAGACTACTTTGTGGAGAAGTTCCTGATGGTGAAGTGGGTGTGGGACAGAGTGGCTCTGCGCAACAGCAACGTGCCATGCTGGTTCAGCTGGCTCATCCTTTCCGTCTGGCCGTTCATGATCTTTGTCGGCATGATCACCCAGTGGGCCATCACTGGCAGGGGCATCTACCATCAGGAGCGTAAGTAGACTTACCTGCATTTCATTTCCTAGATAGCTGGAAAATAAGCATCCCAGTGACTAAACTAGACACCTCGACATGCTCCTGCTCTAGACAGAGGAAGTATCAGAGGGTATTAAGTGGGGGTTGAAGGACTCGGGTTGCTGCTGCTTTCCACGGAAACCTGTTATCTGTGCCCTCTGAGCTGTCTTGAGTAGGGATCAGTCACTACTCTGAAGGAAAAAAATACTGGCAGAGGGAAGGATGCGCTGCTATCTGACACAAGCAAATTTCAAGATGAGGTAGAGTCGCTACCACAAAGGGAACAAGACTCGGGAATGGTGAGAGTTCAAGAGAAGTGATAGCTGAAATAAAAAGGCAGACCAGATTATACTTTCCACTTTATTTCCCCAACCGAGGAAAGTTGTAACCACTGCTGCCTATACTGCAATGCAAAAAGTTAAATGTATGGGTTGTGGCACAAAATGGTAATGTCATTGCTCAATATCACTTTTGCAAAATTATTGATCAGACAGTTGCACTGTAAATAAAGTGTACATGAGACACTTTTTTTAAGTATTTACAACGGTAAATAATATTAAATGAAATAAGATCTGTTATTTTGCATTGTAATAATTCTTTCATCTATTGGCATCCCTGGTCTTGACACATTCTGGTGTTGCCCAGGTGATGCAGAGCATGTGCAGGAGAAGGTTCCATGTTTTGTTCCATCTTTATCTGTTTACGCTATTTACAATTTTGTAGATTAGGTAACATGAAGTTTGGCATTGACGTGACAACCTGCTGCTGCTCAGGACCAAACAGCATCTCAGGTCACTTTGTGGTGAGCAGTGTCGTGTGGCTGGAGTGCGTGCTTGCTCTCCAGGTTGAGAATTTGACTTCTCTCTCATTATTTACTGTCTTGCTTTTAAATGTAAATAAGGTTTAATCAGTATACAAACAACTCTTAAAATATATCTTTCCAGGCAGTGAGTTAAAATGCATGTAAAGGCTGTGCTACAATCAAAATAACCATGACAATTGCAGTAATAAAACAGGAACTTTTTGTTGGTTGAGGTTTTCACTTCCATATTGAAACTTTTTACAATCAGTTATTTGAATATTCACTCATTGAAGCTGGCAAACTTGTTCTATATTTCAACAATTTTTTTTGTATTTAAATGTTGTGATTGGTACAAAATTATTTTAGCTGTTGCAGTTCTCATTTTCATAAATCACATGTTAAAGGAACAAATATGATGCTGCTGGTCGGTGGGTTTTCTCAGGGATCTCCTGATGGGAATCAGGTTCCCGTTACATTGTAACGGCCAATAACATTGGCAGAACCAAGAAAGAAAAGGGTTGAAGGGGTCTCTGGCCCTTGCGGGAGCATACAGCAACCGATTCTCTGTTGGAGCGCTAGGCGCTCATCAGGGATCGCAGGACAGACTACATGTAACCATTTCAAAGGACTCTAAGCACACAATAATAAAAGGGAAGGAATGTTACTGGGGGTATAATAGAAGAGAAGTTATATTTCCTGAGGAGAGGAAGGAAGCGAAACAGAATTCTCTGGCGAAGGAAGAAGAGAAGGAATTCTACCTTGAGCGCACTGAGGAACTTCCCCCTCAGGCCCTGCAGTAGCCCTCTTTTTACTCCGTAGAGTGTGGCGAGGAGTTAGTTCCACATAAAGGAAGGAATATGTATTTTACATGACGTATCCAGGGTCTTTGATGGTTTTAGTTTGCACATTCATGACTTGCATAGTGGGTAAAGGTATTGTGTTTCTGTAGTTACCTTGATCCATGATGTTGAATGAATCGCCATGCATCACATAGTCGAATACTGTTTGCATGCGTAAACGGTATTTGAACTTCATTGTGCCTGTTTCAGGAGCACATAAAGCAAGAAACTGTCTATTCATGAATCCGTGAGCTTGATATTGGTCCACGTAGTCTTTGGTCTGACGGACTAGTTGACAGTCGTTTCCAAGAAATACAATGTGTGTATGCATCTTGCATGTTGAAGTCTGCGTTGTAGCCTTTTCTTTGGTTGTGAGGAACTGGAATGTTGAAATGCTTCGTGTGACCTACGGCGAGTTCTTTATACATAATGAGGTCTTGCTTGTCGTATGGTGCCATGATGTCTTGGTCCATACGTATGAATGGTGGTTTGCAGTCTTTTTCTTGACATGTGACCTCTAGGTTATGTCTGTCACCGTGAGCAAGAATTAAATTTTCAGAGGATTCAAAATCCTAAGTAGTTGTAGATTGTTTGTCCTTGCGTGAGAAGTCTTTGTCTAGTTGCAGCATGGTTGTGAATGTCGAGTTTAAAATTAAACATACGAATGGGAGTGCAGTAAGCCATTATGTTGAAGAAGTTAGAATTGTATAATTTGAAGAAATTGTTGTTTGGAGTCATGTCTGCTTTACCTGTCCAGAACGACAGATTTCTGTAAGGCAAAAGTATGGGTTTTTGGTTAGTGGAAAAATCTGCGTCGAACCAGTACGACAAAGGGAAAGTGCCGTGAATAGTAAAACGGGATGTGGTGAAATAGTTGGAAGCAACTGTCTGTGATATGGAATAGCCATAACCGTCCTGAGGTCCCTCACCAGTCTGTCCCACGCCACTTGGCTTTCGCGCAGGTGGTGCAGCCTCGCTGTCCGCAGGTTGCGATGGCTCGACTGTATTACCGCTAGCAGTTGGAACTCGTTGGTCGTCATAAGGAGTGGTTTTTTCCTTGCTGTTTTTTTTCTTTAGGCATTCTGTAATCACACGGAATCCTCAAATGTAGGATTGTCCAATAATGCGTATCTTGTAATAATGTTATCACGGTATGCATACATGTTTTCTAGATCATTAACATCAAAAGTTTTATATGAATGAGAGATGTGTTGTAGTGGAACAGCCAACAATATATTTTGTATTTGTCTGAAATGAAGAAGAATGCCTGTGGAACATATGGATGTTTAGTTCTTCAGGTGGCTGTTAAATAGTACTGACATATGTAGTTAAATTTGAGTTTTGAAGTAATATTGCATTATGCAAATGTTGAGAGGTTGTTGTTCGGATTGTTCTAACCAACAATGTAGTTCAGTGTTAGATGTCATAAATATAGGTAAGCGAGGAATAACCTCTTTATTTGAATGTTTAATGTCTGTTGTTATAGGTGTACCTTCTAATAGTAATTTCCATGTCCCAACGTTTGTGTTGTCTATCAAGGGTTCTTCGAATAGCACAGCTGTAGATGATGGTAATTGATCCATATGCAAACGCCTTCTGTCTCTTTCACGAGAAATTAGGGTAGGTCTCATAGGTAATGTTAGTTGACGAGTAAACATTGATTTCCCTGTACTATTAGGACCTATAATAACAAAACTATTAACTTTTTGTAGCATCATGCTTTGGATTTTAATAAAGTCAGCGTAAAATGAAGCAGGAATTATTTCATTCATGGAAAAGAATGTTTCGAACCATGTAAGAAAGGTAACGTCACTAGCCTGTAAGTTTCAGTGTCAATGAAAGAAAAGAAATGATGTAAAGATATTTTTTGCAGATGTACCGCACAAACGTAGGAATTCTATCTTTTCGTCAAACTGAACTTTTTTCATTAAGTCTTCTAGAAGTGTTGTGTTGTATTTGTTTGTGGCATCTAATAACACACCAACCATATTTTCTCTGTGTAGTTGAAAACCAAAAGAGTTTTCAGTGGTTTTTTTTTGTCTTTTATATACGAGGAGCATAATTCAGGGTCCATGTTAAGTGGTTGATTTTGTAAAGCTGTTATAAGACTTGAGGATGCGTCCCATGCAGTACCAAATAGAAGGTATTGGGATAAACCTGTGCGTATGCAATACAATATAAATCTTTCGATGTTGCGTACTCGTAACATACAATAGACTTCTGCAAGTTTACTATCATTGATCCCAAGGTTGTTAAGGATACAGCTGATAGTTCTGCTTGTGTTTGTTGCGCTGGATTTGAAGACGTAGAGATGGTGGTCTCCATGGTTGAAGATGACGAATGTTCTGTATTTATTTCTGGAGGAGGAGAGTAACTTGTAGTGTTGCCATTCTGTGTCGTTGCCTCTGAGGACGAAGGTGTAACAGTTGATTGTTGGCGAGGGAGTGCTTGATGATTCAATAGTAGTTGGCATTGTTGTGTCCGTGGAGGTTAACGGTTTGTCTGTAATATCAGTTCCTTGGGTATTTTGTCTAGTGCCATTAGTGTTAGGTCTGTTATTATTCGAGCTGAGTTCGCTCTGATCGTTAAATAGTTTTCGTTTGCATGCATGTGTTGGACCCATAGTGTCGTTGATTGGTAAGGGACTAAGGCATCCAGGAGGTCGAGGAGTAGTGTCAACCGTAGTTGCCGGTTGCTGATGTTCGTCACATTCAAGTATAATTCGTTTAGTGCCCATTCGGGCCTTAGTACCTGCACGTGTGATATTGTATAATTTAACGGTTCCATCTGACTGTGTACTTGATTTTCCTGGAGGATTTATAGGCAAGCTTCTTCTATGGGGGGATCACGTTGGTGTATGTGTTTCTGGAAACGTATTATGTAACGTCTCTGTGTTATCTGAAAGTTGCGACCGTCCCCTGAGGTGAGTATTGGTAATGTCTTTTTCGACATGGTTTGGTTTGTCCATTCCCATGGTTGAGACATGAAAGCTAATGGTGTCGGCAATTGTAACTGTGGGAAAGAGAAAATAAAGAACATCGTAGAATTTGTTAATGAAATGGTAGGTGATAGTAATTAACAAAGTGTACGACATTCTTACCATGTTTATTTTCCGAAGGTAACTAAGCGTTAATTTCAGGTGATGCAGGAACTGATGACACAGGCGTAGAATCCACGTAGGAGTCCTCAAGTGGGTCGCACTCGTAGACGAATTGACACTGGCCAGCTTCTTTGTAACAGTTTGAACACTGGCACTACGCCAGTAGGTGATCGCACGGAGGGTGCNAGGTGATCGCATGGAGGGTGCTGGTCGCACAATAAAGCCATTGTCGTTGGTGGTGTGATATAAATGCTATATATTATTTATGGCAGGAGACGGATGTAGATATAACACATCTACAGGATGTAAGATATGATAGTAATTATACTTGCAAGTCCGGTGAGAATATTTCTCGAACTGTGTTCTTCCTCTTCCAACAAGGAATGAGTGTATGTGNCTGGTCGCACAATAAAGCCATTGTCGTTGGTGGTGTGATATAAATGCTATATATTATTTATGGCAGGAGACGGATGCAGATAAACATATCTACAGGATGTAAGATATGATAGTGATTATACTTGCAAGTCCGGTGAGAATATTTCTCGAACTGTGTTCTTCCTCTTCCAACAAGGAATGAGTGTATGTGNAATTATACTTGCAAGTCCGGTGAGAATATTTCTCGAACTGTGTTCTTCCTCTTCCAACAAGGAATGAGTGTATGTGAGGAGAGGAGGTAAGAGGTAGTAGAATACTTACACGAAGGAAGAAGGAACACTACTCACACTTACTTGCTTCCTTAAAAGTGGTTACATGTAGTCTGTCTTCCTTTAAAAGACTTTTATTATATTCCTCTCCTTTCATTTCACGTTCTGGCTAATATTATTAGCCGTTATGTTATAACGAGAATGTGAAGTGTCCCGTACATTCTGCAGTTGCTCCATTTTCACCTCGTGTCATCATCACTATCTTAAGATCTTATTATTAAGAGTCGCNCCCGTACATTCTGCAGTTGCTCCATTTTCACCTCGTGTCATCATCACTATCTTAAGATCTTATTATTAAGAGTCGCTCAAACCTATCCACTCTGATCCTTCTGTTTTCTATAAACATGCAAGATTTTCGTACTAACAGCTAGGTGGTTCTAATACCAGCAATGTTTTGTTCCTTAACTTTGTATAAATATAGTATAAAACAAGCATTTTTATTTTGTTCACATCCATTGTTTTCACAAAACAATATTTAGCAACACCAGTAGGCTTCATTGAAATTTNAGCATTTTTATTTTGTTCACATCCATTGTTTTCACAAAACAATATTTAGCAACACCAGTAGGCTTCATTGAAATTTATGCATTTTCATGCATACTCGTTTTTTTAAACAATTGTTTTCAAAAATTTGTTTGTACTTTGTNCCCGTACATTCTGCAGTTGCTCCATTTTCACCTCGTGTCATCATCACTATCTTAAGATCTTATTATTAAGAGTCGCCCAAACCTATCCACTCCGATCTTTCTGTTTTCTATAAACATGCAAGATTTTCGTACTAACAGCTAGGTGGTTCTAATATCAGCATTGTTTTGTTCCTTAACTTTGTATAAATATAGTATAAAACAAGCATTTTTATTTTGTTCACATCCATTGTTTTCACAAAACAATATTTAGCAACACCAGTAGGCTCATTGAAATTTATGCATTTTCATGCATACTCGTTTTTTTAAACAATTGTTTTCAAAAATTTGTTTGTACTTTGTTNTCATTGAAATTTATGCATTTTCATGCATACTCGTTTTTTTAAACAATTGTTTTCAAAAATTTGTTTGTACTTTGTTGCAGTAGTACCGTCCAAGAAGTCTCGCACCATTAATTTGCAGAGAGTACGCACTCGTGAANTTGTTTGTACTTTGTTGCAGTAGTACCGTCCAAGAAGTCTCGCACCATTAATTTGCAGAGAGTACGCACTCGTGAACACAGGGCAGAGCTCCGCCAGAAAAAGTATCGGTACCTTTACCAAGTGCGTACAGCACATGGCGATGTGATCAGTCAGGTACGAATTCACACTCTGAGGTAGTTTTACAGTTATGTTATCTTGTTTCTTGTGCTAAACAAATAATTTAAGTTTATTGCCTTTCATTAGGAATGCCAGTTTCAGAAAATTTTGTCCCCCATACTCCAACTCATCTTTCTTTTAAGTTATTTGGTTTTCATAGGGTTTGGGTAAAACAAACAAAGCACTTTTACTTTGAACTGTGAAATAAATTCCACAGGTTTACTGCCAGAGGTAGTCTGTCATATCACCCCAGTCCAGTTCGGCGTGAAGAATAACTAAGNATAAATTCCACAGGTTTACTGCCAGAGGTAGTCTGTCATATCACCCCAGTCCAGTTCGGCGTGAAGAATAACTAAGGTGGAACAGGAATAAAATTTAGAATAAAATGGGAAAATGTTCAGTAACCACCACTATATTGCAGCATCAATTGTGCTACATTCATGACAAAATATTTCCAACCATCTGGGATTGAACTAAAGATCTCTTACGTGTCTAACAATCAGTAGGAGGGAAAAGGTGGGGAAGAGCAGGTTATACATAGCCTCTCCCTAAATTTGGTAAAGAATAGCAGAATGAAAGTACATGGGCACTGAAATGGTATTGTTCAGTGAGGTGTGCTGATGTATTGTAACCTATCTAAAGAACTGTTTTTTTTCTGATGCTTAAATATAACATTACAGCATATCTTTGCTGCTGGCTTATAGACATTTCTCTATCATAAGAATCACATTGTAATTTTATGGTTTTGATCACGGGAAAATTAAAATTGCTTGTGCCCCCCCCCCCCCT
>NQII01000553.1:93020-118219 GCA_002778355.1 Clitarchus hookeri | reverse complement strand
GGGTAACACCCCCATCCACTCTGTGGAGGGGGATGAACCACCCATTTCCCCCTTGGAGGGAATGAACCACCCATTTTCCTCTTGGGGGGGGGGGGGGCGAACCCCCCATCCACCCTATGGCCCCACCTTAGGGGGTTCACCCTGTGCAGACGGTGCGGGTATCACCCTTCTACAGTGCGGATGGGGTTTAACCACCTTATTCCACATGGTAGATGGGGATGGGGGTTAAACCCCCCATTCCACAGGGTGGATGGGGGAACCCTGTGGAGGGGGTAATCCACCCCCATCCACACTGTGGATTGGTTACTTAGGATGTGTTAACTTCAGAGTATAGGAAGTATTGCCTAATAGCTAGGCATTGTATCGTCACAGCAAACAAAGTGTCCTGGGTACTTGTAACAAGACCATGTATGATTCTGCAAGACAGCATCAAAATTCCATAAGAGAATGGGCATCCCTTTTAGTTTAATGGTGGCGAGATGTATTAACANTTCTGCAAGACAGCATCAAAATTCCATAAGAGAATGGGCATCCCTTTTAGTTTAATGGTGGCGAGATGTATTAACATCATCAGTTTGTCCATATGGTAAAGATCTAGTTAACACAATAATACATTAGTTTAATTCCAAGTTTCAGAAATTGAGTTAGGCTACAACTTGTATTGCACACGTCTAACTCATTGAGTGAATTTCAGACAGTTTGTACAAACACTACATTCACACAAACAATACATGGAATCAGCAGAACACTAATCGATAAGTATAGTTACCTGACTGTTGAAGTGGTCTCTGGTCCACGTGCAAAAGCAGGATGTTGTTGCAGTACGATACAGCACTATATGTAATCTTTACAGAGCTATGTGCAAGCCCTGCAGAGGAAGGTGTGTGAGCCAGGGGAGACCAACACACTGCAGTCCGACTCGACGCACCTCACCATCCTGCCTGCCGACCAGACACAGCTTGCCGCACTAACAGAGTCGGAGGATGAAAGCCGCGAGATCTCGGGCGACATCATCCAGTTGGACCGACGGCAGGGCAGCAGCCGCGAGTCAGTCAACTTCAACCTTGGTCGTCCTCCATACCGATAGTAACTGACCTTTCTGTGTGCACCCTGGTTAGGGCTACGGTTTCGTGCACACTCTTTTATTCTGCATAAACTTCGTCCGTTTCTTAGGANCTGTGTGCACCCTGGTTAGGGCTACGGTTTCGTGCACACTCTTTTATTCTGCATAAACTTCGTCCGTTTCTTAGGACCATACACTAGTGTTATTTTCTTGGTGTATGGCACTGTTAGCCTATTGACAGCGTCCATGTAACTCAGATTATGACAACTGGGAATACATAACTTTGCTGCATCACAATGAATAGTAGAACACAAGACTNGTCCATGTAACTCAGATTATGACAACTGGGAATACATAACTTTGCTGCATCACAATGAATAGTAGAACACAAGACTATGGTATGAAAATTTCAAGACATTAAATTAATGAAGACTGAAGATGATGAGTGCTGCATGTGTGTTTTGTGAGAAGCATGAAACAGTGGAATAATAAAGTTGTTTGAACAACTGGTTGTGTAATGCAGTGGAATAAATTTAAGGACTGATGCCTGTGGGCACTTTAAAAAAAATTAGTTTGCTATTTAGACACCAAAGATATAATGAGAATAGTAAACAAACCATCTTACTGTTGGAAGCAGCTAGCTAACTTCTTAGGAAATGGCATTGTAAGCAAGCAGGTTTAGCTAAATTGCTTATTTTTTTTGGTTGCAGTTTTACACNTAACTTCTTAGGAAATGGCATTGTAAGCAAGCAGGTTTAGCTAAATTGCTTATTTTTTTTGGTTGCAGTTTTACACAAGGAATTGGTTGCTCAGTGGCATTAAAATGGCACTGATCAAAAGTTTTTCAACAGCCTGGTTATTTCAGCATCATGAGGAAGGCACTACAAATATTACTATGTCTAAGTAGTAAATTCAAAGCTAACATATTATTTTGTAGATGACTCAATATCTTAAACATTTTAAAGATGTAGTTCTGGCTATAACATGACTTGGAAACATACTGANATTTTGTAGATGACTCAATATCTTAAACATTTTAAAGATGTAGTTCTGGCTATAACATGACTTGGAAACATACTGAATATTCATATTTGGATAATGTATTGAGTTCATACTCATAATAGTTAAATACTAATGTAGCACATCAGTGTACACAGATCTAGTTCCATTAAGCCGTCTCGTATAAAAGTTGATTACTTTTATAAGTACAAAACTGCTAAATAAANGTACACAGATCTAGTTCCATTAAGCCGTCTCGTATAAAAGTTGATTACTTTTATAAGTACAAAACTGCTAAATAAATTGAAACTTGTCACTTCTGGTATGAAAGACGAAAGGTTTTAAAATTGTTGCATCATTCTACAACCTCTTGTAAATAGTCATAATTTTTTTCATTGAGTTAAAGATTTTCTATGTAATTGCTGCAGTTACTAGAAGAAACNCCTCTTGTAAATAGTCATAATTTTTTTCATTGAGTTAAAGATTTTCTATGTAATTGCTGCAGTTACTAGAAGAAACCAAATGTCATAAGATTACATAACTAGGAAGAGGTATTGTTTGAGTTGAGGTTTATGTTAGGGAAAAAGTGTAGTAATATTTTGGCATGTAGAAATGTTTTTTTGTTTCTGTGCTTTTACTGTAACATCACAACAATTTTTTAAAACACTATGATCTGGCAGTATTACAGTTTAAATTGTCAGTGTAAGTTTGATACTGAAATACTAATTGTAACATGTAGAAAGTTGTCACATTTGTACACGATGTTTAACCGTCTAATTTTGAACTAAAAATGTTTATTTAACCGTTGGACGTATCTGTAACAATTATTTTTGGCCATAGAGTACTTAAGTTTATTTACAAAGTAGCATAGCTTGGGTGGGTATAAAAAATTAAATATTGTAAATCCTTTACCACAGCTGGTGGGTGTCTACTAATGGCCAATACTGGACTTATTAGTCATTGCTGTGCCTCAAATAGCTCATGAGCTCAAATAAAATAACTTTAATCCATATTGATATACTACGATTCATCTACATTACGTGCACCATATTCAAAATTCAAAACTAACAAGGTTAAATGAAAGCAGCATCTATAATTGCAAATTAAGCATGTTTAACCTTTATGAAACTAAAACTGCAACTTGCAATAAAAAGAGGATATTCCACACTACTTAACAGTAAAACTAACACANAACCTTTATGAAACTAAAACTGCAACTTGCAATAAAAAGAGGATATTCCACACTACTTAACAGTAAAACTAACACAAGTATGGCGATCCAGTAAATTAAATGTTAATTGGGAAATACACCACACTACATGCCAGACCATTTTTAAGTGTCCCNAGTATGGCGATCCAGTAAATTAAATGTTAATTGGGAAATACACCACACTACATGCCAGACCATTTTTAAGTGTCCCACAAGTACCACTGAGACAGTGATGAAATGCACCACAAGGTTATAAAAACAATTAGTAGGTTTCCATATACAGTATTCACCCGAAAATAAGACAATAGTTTTCACTTTAAACTGTATTTAAAAAAATGGGGGTTGTCTTACAATTGACAGCAAACTGTTTCAACCTACAATAACACGCAAGGTTTATATACCCATTCAATTGCAAATCACATCACATGTAAATGCATATATTTTTCATATAAAAANATAACACGCAAGGTTTATATACCCATTCAATTGCAAATCACATCACATGTAAATGCATATATTTTTCATATAAAAAAACCCTTCAGTTGATGATAATGCTAAATATAATTCAGTTATATCTAAACTTCCCCATTTACATTGCGGTTATAGCATTATTTTCATATTGTTATTTTGGTCTATGGTCATGTTTTTCTTCTAACACTGTAAACATAACAGAAGTTCGTACACAGCAATCTGAATATATTTTCTGAAAGAAAAGTTGAAATAATATGCCATATACAGTATTTTTTTAATGTCTCAACAAAAATTAAACACTAACATTTATTATAGTGTACATTTATAGCATCAATCTCAGTCATTTATTATTTCAATTTTATGTAGTGATTTACGCAAAAAAATTAAAATTGTGAGTAAATGTTTTTTTTTTAAACATAATCTCATAATATGGGGGTCGTCTTACACATTCAGAGTTGTCTTATTTTCGATATGAACTTACAAGAGAAGTCAATTAAAATCTAAGAAGTTAAAGTGAGAGAGGGGGGTGGTGGCTAACAATGTTGCCATGCTGGCAGCATCAAGCATAGCTGTGCACTGTTAGGGGTATCTAGCAGGAGAGGAGTGTTTGACACAAAGATTCTCTTTTACATCACGAGTCTCGTGCACAGCTTATTTTACCAGGCGCACATACCTGTACTGAGGTAATTCCTGTTAGAGATTCTTATCCCAAAACCGATTGTATTAAATCACTCAATGATTCTTGATTCTACTTTAAGTACATTCAGAGTTGTTAAAAATAGATTGAATAGGGCAAATATTGCTTATACAACTACTTAAACAATTTTGTTTACTAATAAATTGAAAAATTAACTATAGTGATAGGCTGATGCCTGTGTTGTACAGATTATTGTTACTATAATTTTTTGAAATGTGCATTTATCAACAAACAACTTTTGTTTCAATAGTTGCATATCATATAGTTTTCACTATACAAATCAATGTAAAAATGACGCAACACATCAAACAATTTTTTTGGAAGCCTGGAACATGTCCAGTTATCATTTAATATTCACCACTTTGCAAGTTATTTCCCTTCTTTATAGGTATTATAAATCATAGAAAACAAATTACACTTTCTTACACTGTAATTTATGCACTTAACTCCAGTAACTTTAAAAGTGCCACGTGTCATGCAGCACTGGGCGATGGTCTTTCTCGTTTGTTTGTTTTGGTGAAATTATCACAGCAATATAAGATGAGGGTTGTAAACATTCCCGTTGAACTATTGGAACTTTAATATAAGCAATGATAGTGTAAGTTTTTAAGCAAAATTACTGTCATAATGCTTATTTTATTAATGAGATACCACAAATAAAATAAAGATTACTCACAAGATGGATTTTTAATGAAACAATTAATGGAAAACAGAACACAATTACCAAGGCTTGCGTATCTAGTGGAACAGACTTACTAACAATGACTAATCAGATGAGAGCATTAATATATATGTATATTTTTGCTACGTCCACCTTGCATTTTGTCTGCTGCAATAAACGCAACCACTTGAGAATTACGGAAATTATGACTTTCTATCAACTCAACATGTGGAACGAAATGGAATTAATAATTGATCATGTATCCAAAACGTTTCAGTTTATTGTGGAATAATCTGTGGTATTGATAAATCAAAGAGACTTATCNTAATTGATCATGTATCCAAAACGTTTCAGTTTATTGTGGAATAATCTGTGGTATTGATAAATCAAAGAGACTTATCCCTAATGTTAACAGATTTTTACAGAAGTTTTACTTTTCCGATTGTGGCCTACCAATTAATGGTAGTGACATCTCTAAACTTATTGCNACAGATTTTTACAGAAGTTTTACTTTTCCGATTGTGGCCTACCAATTAATGGTAGTGACATCTCTAAACTTATTGCAATGTGCTAACAAACATATTTTTTAACGGGATTTGATCGCCATTTCTGTTACAAAACTGTGGGGTTACTGTACCAGTTTAAAACATTGCATTGTATCCATACGGCAATATACAGAAAGGATGTAACCTACACATCAAAACTTATACAAGGTGGTGTTGAGTGGCCATGTTTGGTAGCGACATGTTTCAAAGCTATGAGGCNACCTACACATCAAAACTTATACAAGGTGGTGTTGAGTGGCCATGTTTGGTAGCGACATGTTTCAAAGCTATGAGGCATTACATTTGCAAAATAGCACCAGTATATAAAGCAGAAACAATGCACATAAGGTAAGTGGGCGAAAATACACATGTGCTATGTGCATATAGAAAATATTTTTGTTGATGGACNAAACAATGCACATAAGGTAAGTGGGCGAAAATACACATGTGCTATGTGCATATAGAAAATATTTTTGTTGATGGACCTGTTGCTGCTGTGACCTGCTGGCAGATATGTCTGGCTAGAATAGCCCTATACATTACAAGGTGCTGCTGTGGGGGATGTTCTCAGCACGGAACCAAATTACTCCTGCNCTGGCTAGAATAGCCCTATACATTACAAGGTGCTGCTGTGGGGGATGTTCTCAGCACGGAACCAAATTACTCCTGCGTGATGGAGTAACCTGAACTATGTAGGTACTGTATATGCAACCATGTATTCCCACATTCAGTGATGTCGTCAACTGTTTCACCCACATATTTTTGGCGGATCTTGCGGGAAACCTCAACGAAATTCGAATACACTATCTCGCAAACCATTTGACAGATTTAAAAGATTGACAGCTTGTTGGGGACACACTGTTGCATGGAACACTTGGTGCTACCTGTNAAACCATTTGACAGATTTAAAAGATTGACAGCTTGTTGGGGACACACTGTTGCATGGAACACTTGGTGCTACCTGTGGTGTTTTTGTCAGACAGGATGCTCAGCTATTCTATGAAGAACGTGCTTCACTGATGCACACGCTCAACTCACATTTATGATGTTTGCCTGCATCTAGGTGCTATTGTAAAATTTCTGATGCCTCGACGCTTTGAAAATCAGTGCTGTTGCAATAGGTTTAATACATTTAAATAAAAAATTTGTTCATCTTTGTACGGCAAGTTGTGCTTTAACCACAAGTAAGGGTTTTGCAAAGCTTGTAAAATATTGACTTCTAACTTAGTTTACGATTTACGGACTCAAACCTTGCTTATAAAATTTTTCTTCTGCTGTACATGCATTCAGCCATTATTGCATTAGATACTTACACTACGTAGTTGTCGCTACATGAAACATTTATGCCAAATGTACGTATAAAAATGTTCGGCTATGTACCAATATTTTTTTACTTGACTGTGCATTATCTCCTATGTGAGGACCAGAATAATAAAACTAATCACAGCACAGGTAAGGTAAAGTAATAATGTTTGGTTCATGTGAGATGCCAGTTTTGATTAACATATCCTCAATAACANACAGCACAGGTAAGGTAAAGTAATAATGTTTGGTTCATGTGAGATGCCAGTTTTGATTAACATATCCTCAATAACAACATATGCAAAAAACACAGAACAAAAATGCAACTAATAAGTTTTGTTTGTCTTGACTAAAAAAAATATTAAATTCTTTTACTGAAATCTAATACTGGTGATAATCATTCATGATTTTACTTGAAATCAATTACAACACCAAGAAGATGACCTCTTTACTTATGCAAAAAGTATTTGTGCTCCNTTCATGATTTTACTTGAAATCAATTACAACACCAAGAAGATGACCTCTTTACTTATGCAAAAAGTATTTGTGCTCCCGAGTAGATTTCCTTCCACTGAGATGAAGTCAAATTCCAGAAGTTGACCGGAATTACAGAATTATACTCGTGTACTTTTTATTTGGAGAAATTTGCTGCAAAAGCAGTGTTGGAATATTGCCATCACAAACTCACTGAAGCAACTATATTATAACTGCAATATGTGCAGCGTGGATGCTACTGATTCCACATCACGGAATATTGAAACAACTGCTTTTAACAAAGGAATTAAAGAAAATTTGTTATACACACAGGCATACACAAACAGAAATTCCCTCATTACTACCATTATAGTAACACTAATATAACTGTAATGCCTATCTGTCATACATTTTCAACACAAAATTGTACTAGTACGTTAATTACTTAGCTAACACTATTCATCTCACAAATAAATACAAGAACACTGTTATCACAACTCTTTTAAATTAATTTTTAGGCTAAATTGAAGAATTTATGATAATCCCTCAAATTTATGAAGTTTCACTGTTTACTTTAGTGTCATTAAAAACATGGACAGCTGTGTATTTCAAGTCTGGTACCTAAAAGTACTTTCATTAACAAAAAAAAAGGAATAGTTTTCCCGACTACATATCTTGAGACATCTACCTGCGATTCACAAAAAAGTTATGTTTACATTTCATTTTAGAGCTCACAAACTATTGACTGCCAATTGTAGTACAGTTTGTTACACATTAAATCACTGTTACATAAAGTTTTTATATATACTACAGAACCTTTTAGCATGTGCTGTAGTTGTGTCAAATGCCAAAGATTATGAATTATTTTGTGAACGAATTGAACTGTGAAATTTGTGACCAAATATAATACATACCCTCATCATTGTGTGCAGGTGAAGCTGTTACTTTTAACTATACAGATATGCATAAGTATGTGTATATACATGTACTATGTAGTGGTTTACGTAAGCACAAAAGATTTGCAGAAGAATGCAAGAGTTTTTTTTTTACAAACTAAACTCTGCAGGTACTTTTCAATGTTGCTGCACTTGCGTGCACTGCGGGGCAACTGCGAGTTACCCTTAGTGTGCCAATATCATTTGTGTATTGAGTAAACTTCTGTGTTACAATTGTTAATCCACTACATTTCATGGTCGCGCTTAAACTGTGGCCAGTACATAGATTTAAAACATTCTATTGTCTTTATATTCATATGTAAATATATATTTATCGAACTGTATAAATACATTACACACAAACATATTGGGGGGAACAAATGTTTATAAGAAAAAAGTTGTTGGCTATATTTATTAGCAAGAAAGTTTAAATTTTTAATTGTTTTCACAGTTATCAAAAAAGTGATATTTTTATGTGATGTCATCCACAAGTGTACATTTATCACTGTATCAGTGTTTGTTGAAAATACATTTAGCTTTTGAACTAACCTGGTTGTCAAAATGTCATATTATAACAGATATATCATCTGGACATAGGCAGACAATAATCATTTATATGATGCTGTAATCTAAAAAAAACAGTTAATTCTTTGTGTTTATGTTATGAAACTGTTTGAAACGAAAAAAAAAAAACTGAATAAAAAAGGATATTGGAATAATTATTTGAACATTCATAGAAACTATTTTTGAACTACATGCTGTTATTTTCCAATTAGTACTATTGTTCTGCAGAAGTTGAGTATTTAACACATTGTAATTTGCCTCTGTTGCTTCTATGACACTCCTAAGTTGTAAGCATTACATAATTGTCTTGCAGCATACTGAACACTGAAAATTAAATTATGAGACACAATTGAATTAACGGTTACTGCAAACTTTCCTGAAGCCCTGCCAAATTTCTACTTTTGGTTACTGATTACATATCCTTCTCTTACATGTAAACATAAACACTGCCATGTGACTAATTTATTTTAACTTTCAAAAGATTTGTTTGATGTTTCAGTTGTTCAAAGAATGCTGGTGCATTGTTCAGAAATGAGAACACACATGAAATCAGAGTACATTGGAATATATTTAATTTGACTGATTCGCTATGCTATGAATATATGTATACCATAAATAAGTAAACATACTCAGAGGGATCTCACAGTAAACAAATTGACAGAAGTGATTAAAATTTCAAATAAATATACACATTGTAATGACGCAATATTCTTAATTTTCGGGACACGTGTTTAAATTTCTTTCGTTTTTCTTAAGCTTTGCTAAGCTTCATAATATTTTTATCCGGCATTCAAAATTAAAGCCGTGGTGGCTCGTTTCCCGTGATAGTTTGTTTATCTGGCATACGGGTGCTATTTTACGGTTATCGGGCGGACGGTTACAGTTTCGTTTCGAACTTTGGAGTTTTGTGAAGCATCAGCATTATTTAGAAACTTTCAGGCTGCGTCGTACAAGTTTTGTTGTACGAGAAGTTCGTTTACGTTGACGGCGCAGTATTAGTTCCTGCGGCGTAGTTACGATAACGTGTTGAGAGCGGGACACAGTGCAGTTTTTGATGACGCTGCTGGCAGATGCCGGATGCCGTGCCCTTATCTCAGGAGAGGGGGATGAGAGGCAGCACACAAAAGACGCGTCTGTCTGTCGCCCTTCGAGCAGGTACTTCAAGCAGTCACTTCAAGTCAGTCGGCGGCGAGGGCAGTCGCCCTTCAGTTCCATCAAGAATGCTCGTTTAAGTCGCGTCGGCCGGGACGATAACCCCCACATCGGCAACTAAACTTTGTTATTTTAATTCTCCGCCAGTGTGGGAGGTAGCAGCATTTAAATTCCTTCGGGACAGTTTTGAGACAGGAATAATACGTAAACGACTGTGGCGTTGTTTTCTGCACTTGAATGGTTAATAGTGAAGGTTCGTACTCTGCATACTGGAACTTCGTATGTGAACTGTGTCATTCAAATGATAAATAAAGTATAGAACAAAATACGCTGGAACTTGAACTTATTTCTTAATTAATCGGCGTCAATTGTACTGAGTCTCGTGTTCCACCTTTGAGCAAGCCGTGGCAACGTAACATCGGCTGTAACTGCAAGCCGAACGTCGTTACAACATGTTATAATTTCCATTCCTCCTACAACATTTTTCATTTTGGGATGAAGTGAGAACATTTTTGCAGCAATCTCATTTTTGAAATGTCATCAGTAATTAAATTAGTTAATATTTTGAAAGGATATGCATCTCTTATTATTTACAACTGTAACAGTGGAAAACATTTCAGAGCAGTGAAACCTGTTTCCATAACGTTTTCAGAAAAAAAAAAGTACTTTAACAGTTCAAATGCCACTTAAACCCACATTTATCCACGAGTTCCAAAGCTGGCCACACAGCATGTTTCGTTATAAAATAATCAACTTTTAAATGGGTCATGAGTATGCTCTGCCAAGAACATTTGTGAGATAATTTGTGTGACATGCCTTAGTGAGCAGATGTGCCTTCCTCTCACTAAGTCAAGGTTCGGCTCTGACATGTAAAGACTGGAAATAAAAGTAATTCGGGGGACTTACTTGACAATGCACTTTTATTCGCCAACAAACAACTCAACAACGACTTTTGCAAAGCAGCTATTCTGCTATTACTGATACTAAACCGCTGAGTTGGAAATATGTGGCGTGGAATAACGTAAGAATTGCTTAAAAACTACCCACGCGCATCCCACTTTATTTGTTTTATTAATATAGTAGAGTAACAAAATGAAAACAACAAGGAGATGGGTTTGTGGGAAGAAATGAAAATAGNCTTTGTTTTATTAATATAGTAGAGTAACAAAATGAAAACAACAAGGAGATGGGTTTGTGGGAAGAAATGAAAATAGTGTGTACTGCACGTAGGCATAACGATTACCGGCTCACTATAAATTACTAGTAATCAAAATCACTGTACACGGCAATACATGTGTTACTTAAAGTTGTACACAGCTCGCGAAAAAATAAAACAATTTGTATCCACTCGTAAATTTGTTATTTTACACAAGAAAGCTATTTTTTTCTGGCTGGTAGTATTTTGAGGGCCTGCTGATGACAGATGGCGTGGCAGGGTATGTTGTTAGCTGAGCGTGTTCATTAACAGGTACCAGCACGTTCAACTGGCTCTTAATCCTGTCTTTTTAAAAGTTCACTTTTCTCCTATCACTGGCTCAAAACGACACGAGTTTGAAATATATTTCGTCAAATTATTTGAAAAATAATTAAACAATACCCTGCAACATTTCTGTAGGCTTTTGGAATTTGTATCAATAATGTATGGATGGCATGGTGAGTGGAGATACAATGTAAAAAGAACTCCCAATGTTTGAAGTTGCGTTTCATTTGAATACGGACCATTTTAATTTGCATTTCATTTTGAACACCTCTAAATTACTACTTTAGAATGAAATTTAGTTTGTAACACTAACAACAGCTGTTTTGTTTTATGACCACATAAAATAAAATGTATTAATTAATCTAGGAACTCTTTCTTATCAACATATTTTCTGCTTGTCTGATGTACATCAGCAGTGCAGACAGAATAGCCAATGTAATATTAATTTTCATTCATTCATGCATAAGTTGACACAGGATTTTGTAAATAGCACGTTGTTTGTTTCATATACATAAAATTGCCACTCACTGACTGTCAAGATCTTGCCAAGTTATATGAGACAGAGAGTATTACCAAGCATATTGTTCATTTTCAGGATTTATATTAATTTATCTCAATATACACAAGTTTTTGAATAATATATCCTGTAAGGGCCTATTTTACACCTTTTGTCATCTAATAATGCATAAGCACCATTCTTGAACACAACATAACTCACGTCAAGNAAGGGCCTATTTTACACCTTTTGTCATCTAATAATGCATAAGCACCATTCTTGAACACAACATAACTCACGTCAAGTGTAAGTGTGCGGGAAAATCAAAAGGTGTGGTTTTGAATGATTAATTATTGAAGATTTTAAAGTAATAAATTTTAATTGTCTTATTAAATTCATCTCCGCCTCAAAAAAACACTTTTTTAAGTGAAATATTAACTACTTTCAACTATACATTTGCCACCCGAGCAGGGCATCGCCAGTGTAAGTGTAGATTGATGTAGATAATGCAGCGTGGATTGAGTAAGCTTCGAAAGAGCTCATATCTCTCTCTTACATGGCTGACGAAGAGGGAGAGCTAGTTGCCTAGCAACCAGCATGACGTNTTCGAAAGAGCTCATATCTCTCTCTTACATGGCTGACGAAGAGGGAGAGCTAGTTGCCTAGCAACCAGCATGACGTCATTCACCCTCCCTTTGGCTGTCGACTAGTTTGGAAGGAAAGGGGTAGATTGTTTCTCTCCTCACGCCGCTGAAGCTATGCCTTCTTCTTCTCCCATGCCGTGAACACACTGCCCGATCAATAACCACTCTGCGCAGGCTCAACTGATAGATAGAGTGTGGGACATTCAAAATTTGGCTTGCATTCTGTGTCACATTATTTGAATTTTCAGAGGGTTTGAAAGTTTNATAGAGTGTGGGACATTCAAAATTTGGCTTGCATTCTGTGTCACATTATTTGAATTTTCAGAGGGTTTGAAAGTTTTGGGTTGGTTTGCATTTAGTGTCGGATTACAATCAATTATATACTGTATTTTGAGACATTAAATTTTTATTTAANTTTGGGTTGGTTTGCATTTAGTGTCGGATTACAATCAATTATATACTGTATTTTGAGACATTAAATTTTTATTTAAATGAGTTGAGGTAAAATGTATTTTAATGTATTACTTACAGTAATACTAATACAGTAAAACATTTTTTAAATTCCCATTTTTATTGTATTTATTAGTTAAATATTATTTCACAGATAATGTACAGCTCTCATTATACTCAGAAGTTGTATTTTATTGATGTACATGTCAGAACCCTCATCTACTGNCACAGATAATGTACAGCTCTCATTATACTCAGAAGTTGTATTTTATTGATGTACATGTCAGAACCCTCATCTACTGGAATCCTGCATGCATGGAAATTTTTGACAGTCTCCTTAAAAACAGTAGATAGGGAGTTCACTGTATATATAAAATAAGATATCACAAAGTACATAATCTATGTATACAAACTGAATTAAGTGACAGTAATTTTTTTCAAACAAATGATGGAAATTCAGCCTTTTACAACATGTAAATGATAAAATGAGAATTTCAAAGAGTTTTCAAATTACTAAGTACATTAAAAATAGCACATCAATTTAATAATACCATAAGTACCTCTAGTCTCTTAATAGAAATCCTTGTTGCTGCAAGTTTCTGTANATAGCACATCAATTTAATAATACCATAAGTACCTCTAGTCTCTTAATAGAAATCCTTGTTGCTGCAAGTTTCTGTACAGCTGTTGGCAATAAATATGACACAGTTGTGTTCAGTATGTTGAGGCACAACTCTGTGCTGAAAACCTAAAAAAGAAGAAAACNGGCAATAAATATGACACAGTTGTGTTCAGTATGTTGAGGCACAACTCTGTGCTGAAAACCTAAAAAAGAAGAAAACTTCATTTCAAAACTCTTTTGAAATTAGACAGTGTATATATTCATGAAATATACATTAAACCCACAGTATTTATGAGGCTAAAAAATCTGGTTTAAAATCAAATGATTAGCCTTCAAATGTCTACATTTTAATTATGGAACTAAAGTTTTACACTGAAGTTATGTACCAAAAAGTTATTGCCAGAAAATGTTTTAAATAAAANTTTTAATTATGGAACTAAAGTTTTACACTGAAGTTATGTACCAAAAAGTTATTGCCAGAAAATGTTTTAAATAAAAGTTGGAGGAATTTGGTAAAATAAAATCCGGCGATAAGCTCCTAGTACCTTGCACTACAATGTTCTTCCACTTAATACATGTCTAGTACAGTTGTTTAGTTAGCAATGCATTTCCCGTAAGTACATTTCAACTTTGGCCAACCCATGGTTACTTGTACAGCTCTGAACTAGTAGTTTGACTATAAATAATCTATGTTTTGATGTTACCTCACCTTAACAGGNTGGTTACTTGTACAGCTCTGAACTAGTAGTTTGACTATAAATAATCTATGTTTTGATGTTACCTCACCTTAACAGGCAGAGATGTAGTCAATGATGTGCCAATAACATTCTTATGAACGTTTGTCATGGTAGATGAGTGCCAGAAAACACCACGTAGTACTTACGAATGCAGAGGATAAACAGCAGCTTATGCCACAAACTCCAGCCGCACACACCAGCAAAATGACGTCACTGGCTAGCAAAATGTTGAAATGCCATTCGCCAATCAGCACCTGGTGACTTATTTCTTGNCCAGCAAAATGACGTCACTGGCTAGCAAAATGTTGAAATGCCATTCGCCAATCAGCACCTGGTGACTTATTTCTTGCCAGTTGGCAGCCAAGCCAATAAGAAACATTTCACTGCACACAGTAGCCAATCACACACAAGGCCTGTTCCCAGAGCCTTGCGCAGCATATCAAAGAATGGGTACACCCACCACAAAGGCACTATCATGCCATTTAGCATATGTGTACTTAATTATTCTGTAACTATGGTGTAGATGTGGCTGCGAGAACATAAGGTCCCATTCTTTAGGCAGTGGCCTACCTGGCACCTGAACTGCATTGCAGCATGTTTGGAATACAGATTTTTTGACAAAATCATTAACCCTGTCACCAATATTTTTACCTACGACAAGAAAACATACCTCACATCATGTATGCATGTTTCCTAAGTGACCTTGGGAATAATATTACCGCACGGTCTGGCGACCAGTAAATGATAATGGAATTTCATAAGGTTGGTTTAATTTAGCAAGAATTATAGGAAAGAGGGTTATGGCTTCATTTGGCCCATATGGCTGACCAGATGCTGATGATGATGATGATGATGATGNATTATAGGAAAGAGGGTTATGGCTTCATTTGGCCCATATGGCTGACCAGATGCTGATGATGATGATGATGATGATGGCATAACCAAGTTATGAGACAACCCCACGAAAACACATGCAAGCTGTCCCACNCTGATGATGATGATGATGATGATGGCATAACCAAGTTATGAGACAACCCCACGAAAACACATGCAAGCTGTCCCACTGTTTACATCGTCGGAAATACCAATCCCCTGAATTTGGGAAGCTGCAGTGAAATATTCCATTTGCAAACCATAGTAATACAGGCTTTAAAAGTTCTGTGTAAATTANGAATTTGGGAAGCTGCAGTGAAATATTCCATTTGCAAACCATAGTAATACAGGCTTTAAAAGTTCTGTGTAAATTACATGTACACCCAGACGTAAACAACACTGAGAATTGTATATACATGGCACACCTAATAATACCATGCTTAAGAAAGTCATATGAGGTACCACAACAAAACACATCAGCTGATGTAGGTTGTCATACCTGAGCTGCAGTGATGTGGTTTCCAAGCACGAAATAACAGGTCACAGTGACAAACAGTGGCAAATAGTTGGTCAACATCAAGCTCCATACCGTGTAGCCATGAAGGTGNCATAACAGGTCACAGTGACAAACAGTGGCAAATAGTTGGTCAACATCAAGCTCCATACCGTGTAGCCATGAAGGTGATAAGACCAGTTGATGGCTGCCATTTCCTTCCTAAATTGTTCAACACAAAAGTAATGGTAGTATTGTTTCAGTCTGACCAAAACCAAAATATTTATTGTAGTNGAATTTGGGAAGCTGCAGTGAAATATTCCATTTGCAAACCATAGTAATACAGGCTTTAAAAGTTCTGTGTAAATTATATGTACACCCAGACGTAAACAACACTGAGAATTGTATATACATGGCACACCTAATAATACCATGCTTAAGAAAGTCATATGAGGTACCACAACAAAACACATCAGCTGATGTAGGTTGTCATACCTGAGCTGCAGTGATGTGGTTTCCAAGCACGACANGGTACCACAACAAAACACATCAGCTGATGTAGGTTGTCATACCTGAGCTGCAGTGATGTGGTTTCCAAGCACGACACAACAGGTCACAGTGACAAACAGTGGCAAATAGTTGGTCAACATCAAGCTCTATACCGTGTAGCCATGAAGATGATAAGACCAGTTGATGGCTGCCATTTCCTTCCTAAATTGTTCAACACAAAAGTAATGGTAGTATTGTTTCAGTCTGACCAAAACCAAAATATTTATTGTAGTGCTTAATATCTTGAAAATTTAATACTTACAATTGGTAAAATCAGTAGGTGTGCTTTGACTAGCCAGATGGCAGATAAACATTATGCATGATGAGTAAGGGCTAATTAATTTTTTGACAATGAATCATTACGTGCAACATCGCAATGATCAAATCTACCGGATATTATTCCACCCCTCTCCTTCCTAGAGAGAAACAGAGAGAAAGAGAGGCTGGTTTACTGACAGGCATGAACCACGAGCTCCGGTGCTGTATTCGTTGCGACCATGGATGTGCAAGACATGGTACCGCACATCTATAAACCCAGCAGAACGTCCAGGACATCTCCGAAACAGAGGAAGAAAGAGAAGAATAATTACATGAGTAAATAATCATAATTAGCCTGAGTGCACACATAATTTATAATTGCACAAGAAGGAAATATTCAATTGAAGCAAAGTATTAGTTGCCCCTAAGCAAACGACAGATATTTGCTCGCCGAACATGCAAACTACCCCCAGCCTTTCGCAATCACCGGACATGCGTGCAGCTCGGCCATGCCAGTGAGGAAGAGAGGGGATGATTGAAGCCTCCCCAGTAGAAGAACCCCCGGCCAGGTAAATATAAAACGAAAGATGGTTCTGGGCAGCTCTTCCTCCTGAGGAGCCTTCACCAAAGAAGTGATCAGTCGCCTTCCAGCGACCAACGGCCAATTGCAAAACCCCGCATTACTGCAAACCAACTCCAGTACTGAAGAGTCACCAAGCACTGTCAACCTATGACGTCAGCAAGCACCGCACTTAACCTAGACACAGTTAAGTGGTACCCCCAGTCCCTTCAGGACATACANAACCTATGACGTCAGCAAGCACCGCACTTAACCTAGACACAGTTAAGTGGTACCCCCAGTCCCTTCAGGACATACAGTATTACATAAGCCAAGACTTAACTTAAACATTCAAGCTAAATTGCTCTTTGACTCCGACAGGCACCTTCACCTGTCTTTATTATCTAACCTCCATAGGGATGATCGAGTATCGAGCGACTGTCGAACTTAGGAGAGAGCAGGGGCCACAGTGATTATTCTTNTAACCTCCATAGGGATGATCGAGTATCGAGCGACTGTCGAACTTAGGAGAGAGCAGGGGCCACAGTGATTATTCTTTTGAGAATAAGTACATAGCAGTTTAACCTCTGTGTGTAATTTTTTGGGTGAACTCTGCCTTCCCTTTCCAACGTTNTTTGAGAATAAGTACATAGCAGTTTAACCTCTGTGTGTAATTTTTTGGGTGAACTCTGCCTTCCCTTTCCAACGTTCCTTGTAAGTATCACCCCTCTAGGGAGCGACAGGAGACCGCTGTATTGTTAAATCTATTTCCGATAATAGAGAAGGACCATGGGCCATCCCATAACCAAGGACAGCCCATGCGTCAAAACACACACACCTTCGTAGGCCACCCATACTGTGGACGAGGTACGGCAAGGTACCTGGTGCGTAGTACGGTAGAGCCCCCTAATAGGAATACTACACAATGAAGCGGTTATACCAGGCAAGTCAGTTAATCCACTCCATCCAATGCGTATAAATCTGCCGGGCGGAGTCACAGGCCTGACAAAACATGACCTAACCACCTCTGGGCACTTTTAGCTAGGGAACTGTCTCCTACCATGCCTTTGGAGAAGCAAACCGTAGCATCTACCTGCACATGCCGTTCACCCACGAAGGGGTACACAGTGGGGCGAACGTAAGGCCTCAGCTGTCCTCGCTGTTGGCCAGTCATTTGGTAACTGCCCCGAACCTAATAAACTATGTAAACTCCTTTAGGCACAGGCACAAGCCACCGGGCAATCGGCGAGGCCTCAGATCCCGGTATACCCCACAGGGCTGTTTGGGCCTTTGATCCGTACCCCAGGAAAGAAACAGCCTGTAGTCACCCAGCTATGACGGGGTCTGCCTGTGACCCCGGGGATTGTCCAGAAAGAACCCGCAACCAGTTGCTCCGTCATCTTCAGCTCTTCAGCTGCCAGGGCCAGCATGCCGCCTGCACTCCAACCCCAGGTCAGCTGACACCTGCGATGCAGGGCTGGTGATCCCTACCAGCCACAGTTCAAGCCCAACCATCAGCCCTGGACAGGAAGACCTCCTCAGCAAACCACCGACTGGTTTTTAAATTCTCTACACTGAGGCAAACTGCCCTGAAAGATCTCTCGGTGGTGTGAAAGTGTGCATCATTCGGGAGAATTGTGTCTGCCCAGTGCTTCCGAATATCAACGTGAAGAAAGACNCGGTGGTGTGAAAGTGTGCATCATTCGGGAGAATTGTGTCTGCCCAGTGCTTCCGAATATCAACGTGAAGAAAGACGGATTAGTCTAAGAATGCAATGTAGTGACAAGCCAGTTCTCATTTTTAGGTGTCACAGAAAGATGTGGATATGATTCTCATTTGTGGGCATTATACTGGTATTTGTTCCCAGTGTAAAATTCCATGTCATGGATTCCAAAAGAATGTCTCCGCTTGCTATGTAGGGAACTAAATTTGTACATTTATATTGTAAACACAACTATCACATATGACCCAACAAAAGCTCATATAAATCACAGATAATTTACTGCATTACATAAATTAATTACTAATTAAACACTATAGGAACATAAATAGCCTTAGAAATTTAAATGGTTATGACAATTATCTCCACATCTGACATGTAACATCAATTTCACTTGCACCTTTCAGAACCATACATGTATTTACATGCTTACACGTATCTAAAAATTTAANCGGTGGTGTGAAAGTGTGCATCATTCGGGAGAATTGTGTCTGCCCAGTGCTTCCGAATATCAACGTGAAGAAAGACTGATTAGTCTAAGAATGCAATGTAGTGACAAGCCAGTTCTCATTTTTAGGTGTCACAGAAAGATGTGGATGTGATTCTCATTTGTGGGCATTATACTGGTATTTGTTCCCAGTGTAAAATTCCATGTCATGGATTCCAAAAGAATGTCTCCGCTTGCTATGTAGGGAACTAAATTTGTACATTTATATTGTAAACACAACTATCACATATGACCCAACAAAAGCTCATATAAATCACAGATAATTTACTGCATTACATAAAGTAATTACTAATTAAACACTATAGGAACATAAATAGCCTTAGAAATTTAAGTGGTTATGACAATTATCTCCACATCTGATATGTAACATCAATTTCACTTGCACCTTTCAGAACCATACATGTATTTACATGCTTACACGTATCTAAAAATTTAANTATGTAACATCAATTTCACTTGCACCTTTCAGAACCATACATGTATTTACATGCTTACACGTATCTAAAAATTTAAATTATTGCAAAAGTACAATTGTATCAGACCAAAACATACGGTAGAACAGCATCAGTAGAGAAAAATATAATGATTGATGTGAAAACTAACCTCCTGGCCCATGTGACCATCTTCTCAAATGGAATCTCCCATGCATACATCTTGATCACTCGAATACCAGAGATTATCTCGGTCATTAGTCTCACCCTTTCATCTGTCCTTATCCCCATCTTTATGCACAGTTTCAGCATGTAACTCCCTATAAAAACTGTGAAAGATATCAGAAATGTTCCATCTTACTTTAGATGACAATAAATCAATGAATTAAATTTTTTTTAAACATACAGATTTTGTTTTGTTGAACTCTGCTGTAAAACAAAATACAGTTTGCATTTACCCAAACACTTTGATCAACTAACTGAGTAAAAATACACACAGTGATTTCTTAAGGCATGCATNACAGTTTGCATTTACCCAAACACTTTGATCAACTAACTGAGTAAAAATACACACAGTGATTTCTTAAGGCATGCATGATCAAGTGAAGGTAATCCCACTCACTGTCAGCATCGAGTGCCCCACCTGCCAACCTAACATGAGGCCACGANGCATGATCAAGTGAAGGTAATCCCACTCACTGTCAGCATCGAGTGCCCCACCTGCCAACCTAACATGAGGCCACGAGTTTGAGCTTCACATATGGCAACAATAAATGCTGCAGTTTTAAATTTAATTTAATTAACAGTAATTTGTCTCCCCTGAAACCTTCCAGACATTACCCTGATGTCTGTGGCTCATGGATTGGCCACTTAACCACATACCTGGCAGCTGTCACTACGTACAATGTTACTAACCAAAGTGTGCTACTTGGCATCAAGGCTGGCAAGTGTACATAAGGAGTGGAGAAGCATTTGCTATCACTTTAGTAATCTCAATGTCTTGGCATTCGGAACGAGATGTCATGGAAGGGACAGCATAGATTCTGGTATCTATGTGGTTACAGTAATTTTAAAGTGGAGAATGAGGATAGTTGAACTCAATGGAGCAGCAGTAGAGCCAGTTTTCTGTGAAGTCTAAAAATTTGGTTGGGCAAAATCTTATATCATGCAATCAATAAAACGACTGTCTGGTTCAACTGCTTACATTTCCTTGGAAGGNTTGGTTGGGCAAAATCTTATATCATGCAATCAATAAAACGACTGTCTGGTTCAACTGCTTACATTTCCTTGGAAGGGAGGTTCGTGAATTCCTGTTATTGGTTAAGGTATTTACTCTCCAGGNTGGTTCAACTGCTTACATTTCCTTGGAAGGGAGGTTCGTGAATTCCTGTTATTGGTTAAGGTATTTACTCTCCAGGTCTCTGATACAACTGCCAAGAGAAATTCAATATGAAGTCAGACATAGGGACTATGGTTTGTATTACGTGTTCTACATGATGAAAGGGGTAACAAAATTTAATTTAGCGTGTATAATGTATTCACGGTAACTTCAAGATTTTCTGAAACCCTGCTAAATATCTACTTTCAGGGAGCCGATTANATCATGCAATCAATAAAACGACTGTCTGGTTCAACTGCTTACATTTCCTTGGAAGGGAGGTTCGTGAATTCCTGTTATTGGTTAAGGTATTTACTCTCCAGGACTCTGATACAACTGCCTAGAGAAATTCAATATAAAGAGTCTGTATCCCTGATACCAAACATAATGCACAAGATGTTGATGAAAGGGGTAACAAAATTTAATTTAGCGTGTAGCTGAAAGATCCACCTGATAGCCTGTGGGGCCAAAATGAATCACATCTGTACACCCTTGTCATGTACCCATCCNGTAGCTGAAAGATCCACCTGATAGCCTGTGGGGCCAAAATGAATCACATCTGTACACCCTTGTCATGTACCCATCCCATACCACTGACCTTCTTACAGCTTTCTGTGCATCAAAACCTCTGCAGCAAATGGTAGACGTGCCACGAGGTGACGTCCTTGGCTTATAGTAGCCTGTGTCTCTTTNGCATCAAAACCTCTGCAGCAAATGGTAGACGTGCCACGAGGTGACGTCCTTGGCTTATAGTAGCCTGTGTCTCTTTCACTGCCACTGTTCTGTGCCCTTACATGCCGTCGCTAACACATCCGTCACATACTCTCTACGCCTCAACACTGGAAGTGTGCTGCGCTGCTTGCCAGTAGGCNTGCCGTCGCTAACACATCCGTCACATACTCTCTACGCCTCAACACTGGAAGTGTGCTGCGCTGCTTGCCAGTAGGCAGCCCGCAAGCTACCGCTGCTCGCCACTTCGGTGGGTGGGCCACCCCCTGCCCAAGGCTGCACTGGGCCTGCTGGTACTGCTCACGCTTCCTTGACGTGCAGGAGGAATGGTTACTCCCACTTTCTCGCCGCTCCATGCACCCCTCACTCACCACAGATCTCAGAGCAGTATATACGCCGCAGACCAGCCATTTTCAAGGCAGTTCACTGGGAGTAGGTCCCCAGCCNAGAGCAGTATATACGCCGCAGACCAGCCATTTTCAAGGCAGTTCACTGGGAGTAGGTCCCCAGCCTGAACTCTGTGACACTTGTCCAGTTGTCTTACACACGTAAGTCAGTTACTGCTTACTCGAAAGATGACTGGGAGTAAGTCCTCAGCCTGAGCGCTGCGTTGTTTGCTAGCCCGCTATTCTTCTACGGTTTGGAGATCAATGTGTACAGTCNTAAGTCCTCAGCCTGAGCGCTGCGTTGTTTGCTAGCCTGCTATTCTTCTACGGTTTGGAGATCAATGTGTACAGTCGGCCAGAGTTTGCCACACGCCCACGCCACCGTTACGCCTTACGTTATGCTTGGTCTTCGCCCGTCAGGCTTTTCTGGGCATAGGTCGAGAGTCTGTGTTCGGCATTTTGCCATTAAAGATACTTGCTCTCAAGTTAGCCTTCTGCTTTCACAGCTACCCTACCTACCACTATCCTACATTAGACTCATGCACGGCTTTGCCGCGATGCGAACCCCCTTATATCAGGTCTGGAAGGAAGCTCCCTGTTCTTGCCGGAGTTGGGTGCTTGGCTGCCAGCAGGTCACGCCGCTTTCCTGGGTACTCCCTCGGCAAGGGCATAGAGAGTCTTTCCCGGCCTCCCAGGCCCAAGGAGGGAAAGCTCCGAGGCTCCAGCTGTGCGCCTGACTCGAGCGGTCGGCAACCCCTCAGACGTCACTGGAGAATTGGAGGAGGATTTAGTGATCTTTTAGAGGAAAGTCAGTACCCTCAACCTGACGGTGAGACTTGAGCCATCGTGTCGCCCCCCTAAATGCATGTTGACAGTGGACTAGCTCCTCGAGAAAACCATGACAGCACTCCCCTCTGAGACTGTGTAGTTACCAACCCCCAACCCAACAGCAGTAAGACTTGAGCGATCGTGTTGCCCCACCTCCCCCTACTGCTTGTTGACGGGAAGGTAAACGGGGATAAACCCCTACGGCATCGGGGAGACCACGCCAGATTACAGTAGTTGCCTTTGATGACCGAGTACTTTAAACATTACCCAGCCGTGACTGAGCCTACAGGTTTCAGACAGACCTGTTTGCCTGTGAACCTTCAGTACTCACNTTTAAACATTACCCAGCCGTGACTGAGCCTACAGGTTTCAGACAGACCTGTTTGCCTGTGAACCTTCAGTACTCACCGCTATCCCCATGTCTGGTCACCGTGCTGGGGGGAAGAAGGCGGCTAAAATCTCAATTGTCCAGGCAAAGTGAGCTTTCGAGCAGGAACCAGGCACCTATAGGGTCTATTCCAACCTGAGAGAGGATGCCACCCAAGCACGGGCCCTAGCCGGAGCTTCATCCTTACCGTGGGCCCGAGCCACCGAAACGACCCTCCACAATAATTCCGGCTACCGGACTGGGCGTTTCTCGGTACCTCGAGCCGTCTTTCCTTTGCCGCCAACCCCGCCCCAAGAGACGAGCACCAAAGTTCTGCCAACCAGTGCATACTCCGGCAATTTGCTGCTTCAATCTGAATCCCCGGCATTCTGCCAACAGTTCCCATGGGGTCGGGACCGAGACCGTTGGTCAAGCACCAATTAGGGCCACAACACACCCAAATTGTAGACCTGCACCACCCAGAGTTGACTGCAAGGTCATTGAGATTCCCACTCGCCTGCAGAAACCTCAGTAAGGAGGGAGTCCTCCCAACTGAACAAATCCCAGTTAATGGAGCACACTGCTTCCTTGCTCCTAGGGGGAGAACGGACGAGTCCACTAAAGAAGCATGAAATGGCGTCATGGTGAAGTAGGAGAACGTCTTAGAAGTTCTGAACATGGAGGTGTCGTTCTCATTCAGGTCTGGTAAGTAACAAATCCTCCAGAAAATTGTACTGTGGAGGAGTTTTTCGAGGACGTTGTTGACATCCTGGGTACCTTTCATTGCTTTTGGCATTAGCAAACCCAGATGAAAACGAGAAGGATGGCTGCCATCAACCTAGTTAAGGTTGTATTCCCTGCAGCCCATCTACGAAGAGCACTACCATCAATGACCCATCATCACCCGATTCACAAGTTGGGATGAAGACTGGCAGTTTAGGAGTGGGGTGAGTCAGAAATCAGGTACAGGTGCGCAACAGGAAAAGCAAAGCCGGCCAACTCCACAACTAAAGGTGTGTGTGTTGTTCATCCCCTTACAAGTCTCCCTGGTAGAATGAAAAGTATGGCTTTTTATACTCAGTTTTTCTTAGGACACTAAATTATGTTAGGTGACCAGCATTCAGCTTGACTGGCATTATAACAAGTGACTGTCACATCACTGGCTGTTTGTAAGCAAATACATTTTAGAATTTTTCTTTAAATAGCTATATTAACAATACAAAAAAAATTTCAAATTATTTTTTGATTTCCCCTCCTATTATCCAATTATATTACAGTTTAAAGATCTCCATGAATTACAGTAATACATAAAGCAGAGCAATGTCTGGAACATGCCAAAAGATCTTCTGGCTATTTTTTTATTGAAAACCGCTGAAATTTTCAGTATCTACAAAAACATTTTTTACAACTTTTACTACTGATTTTAATAAATTAGTAATGCCTGTTACTGCACAACACACACATGCCCACTACCGCTATGTCGGCAACAGGGTTGTCTGCCCTACCACCATGCCACCAGTGCAGTTGGCGAAACAGCAGACTGGTAGGTGTTTCCAACCAGCCTGACCTGCCTCAATAACACAGCAAACTACACTGAAGAGCCAAAAAAACTGGTATA
>NQII01000553.1:47309-86875 GCA_002778355.1 Clitarchus hookeri | reverse complement strand
TGTGAAACAGAATTGTTGCCATTACGTTACCTTGGACCAGTGTGTGTGTAATAGCAAATATCGGACTTGCGAAATTTATACGTTTTAAACGTGAACTGTTTTCACGACGAAATTAAAAGTTTGAAAATCACGTCTGTTTATTTACCACAACGTTGCCATAGGTGTTTGAAACACAACTGTGCAACGTGCTTACATTACTGTAATTAGAATGTTTACCACAATCCCAACAAAATACTAAGCCCAGCCAGATAAATTTAAATAAATAATTAAATAAACCTAGAAAATAGAAGTACCAATGCATAGAAATATGAGCGGAATAAAAGTTATGGTACGCCTATTTGTGTGAATGTTCACCACTATCTTTTAAGTTTGTCGCTGCTACGTACAAAAAATAAGCGACACGAGTTGCGTGCTTGAATTTACCATGTCTTTTCATTGGACTAGTTGTTCCTCTGCTTTAATTTTTATTCCAATCGAGGCTGTCCTTTAAACGAAATAACCCAACACATATGAATAACAAGAGGATAACTATTACAGTTCCTTCCTCCACAGTTTTAACAGGGTTAAACACAGTCACAGCAAAATATTAACGTGTAACTGTAATGTGCTATGTCATGTATAACAAATATGTTAACAATGTAAAATAATAACCATAAGAACTAATGTCAATACAGACATTGTTAAAAAGTCATAAAGCTGACCTAGATATGGTTATAGGCCTAAATTGTAAACATTCGTACGAAATGGTTTTTTAAATATGGCAAAATTCTTTGAACAGCTGAAAACAGTAAACAAAGCATTTGGCAGATAAAACGTAGTCGCATGGCAGTATATATGTTTACATGTAGCGTAAGGATACTTAATTGGTAACCAAAATTATAATTTAAGCAGGGCTTCAGAAAAGTGTGAAGTAACCGTGAACGGCCTGTACATTTAATTTTTATAGTACTTGTGAGTGTTCAACAACACATTTCAACAGTCATGGAAGCCTATGCTTTCCACGAAAAACCTTGCTTTTCTTTTGCTTATCCATGCTTATCTGGCTATCTTTTTATGTGACACTCACCCGTATATTTAGTCTTGTGTCTTTATTCTCCTCTCATCATTCGTCTACTATAGCACACTGTAGTAGCTGTTATTTTACTAAACGAAGCCACCCCTAGGTATTCTTCACTTTTATATTCAGGTCCCACTTAAAGAGGTCATACTGCATAATGTAAGCACTGTTCTTTAGTTTGGTACATCATATGAATTTCTACATTATTGTTGTAAAAAATATTAAATAAGGAATTGAACTTTAAGCAAAATTACGTGTCAAGCTGTGTGTCTCAAACTTATGTTTTTGAAAATATTCAGACAAACAGAAATTGTGCATTCTCTACAAGGATTTGTGAATAATTTCTTTAAAAAAATTAGCAACACAATCATTTGAAACAGTTGCGTGAGGAATATATTAGTGGTAAACAAAGTTAAACTAAATAGGTAGTATGGCTAAAATAACAACAGAGGCAGAAACCAAAGCATCACAAACACTTTCTTGCAGCAATACGTGTGCTGAAACAAGTTCTGGCCATACTTACACTGTGCAGGTATAACCACGAGTAGCATGGAGCACACACCACCAAGTGATGAAATTCCCACCTGCTGCCACATTAAGGGCACACCCACTGCAATCTGCAAGNAGAAACCAAAGCATCACAAACACTTTCTTGCAGGAATACGTGTGCTGAAACAAGTTCTGGCCATACTTACACTGTGCAGGTATAACCACGAGTAACATGGAGCACACACCACCAAGTGATGAAATTCCCACCTGCTGCCACATTAAGGGCACACCCACTGCAATCTGCAAGGGAAGAATCCCTAGGGAACATATAAACGCAGCCACTTGCTCGAAACGACCCACATCGTTGGACAGCAAGTTCACCAGAGGGCCAGCCGAGGTGTTGGCTCCCAGCCTGAGAGCCTGAACACAAAACAAATGCAACAGAATACATCAGTTACAGATAGGTATTTGAGGGAGGGTGAACACAGAAAGACATTGCACCATCTGTTGGTTCATGTAAAAATGTATGAGAAATTTGGGAAAACTGTAAATGTTGTAGGCTACTCAAAAGTTAATTTAATCATTTTTTGTTTTTATTAAATTTCTAATTATACAAATAGTTAAGTGCAACATTCAAAAGCATTAAAAACACTGAAATACACATAATGACACCTCACTAGTATTTGCCAAAAAAAAAAAAGTGTTATCTTTACATGTTCCTGAACCTCTTAACAGATACAAACCTGAACAATGACTGTGATGGAGGGCATTAAATGAGTTGTAATAAACCACAAATTTCCCCGTAATTGGCCCCACTTAAGAAAGGAAGAAAGACTTGAAGAACTATTTGCTCCTAGCCCATTTGCATGTGTATGTGCAGAGTTTTAGAAATCCTGATGCGAGGATAAACATTTTATTGCAGCCCAGCTCCATTTGGCATTGAGTCTCATCACCCCATCTCATTGACAAGCTATCCCCACCTATGTTTATATAAGTGATTTTATAAAAATGACTGCCAGAGAGCACCTTCCAGAGGAAGGTGCATCATGTTTCTAGTAAAGACACAATGTCTGGAGTCCTCTCTTTAAAACCTCTGTTTATTTTATGTTCTCTTGGCTCATTTGTGGCTAAAGTTATTGTGCAGAAATTATAAAGATTTTAGGTGTGCCTACTTGCAGAACTCATGCAGGTTCACACATGAAAATGTTTGTATACAAGTGCAGGGTCCATTAAAACCTGTAATGTTCCCTCCTTGTTACTTCCGATAAATATTATTACGTCGGAGTGTCAATCCGCGGTCGTTGTAACGTTGCGGAATTATCACGCTGCCGAATGTGTACGTTGCCACGGCTTGTTGCCACGGCTTGCTCATAGGTAGAATACGAGACTCAGTACCAGGTGACGCCGATTAATTAAAAAGAAGAAGTTCCAGATTAGTTTGCTTTATACTTTATTTATCATTGAAGTTTCACAGTGCACAGACGACTTTCCAATTTGCAGAGTACGAACTTTCACAATCAGTTATACCAGTGCAGGTCCGGTGACTGAGGTGGGGTTGCATGTAATGTGGGGTGTTATATAGTAGCCACAACCTGGTATTATGAGCAGTGTGTTTGGATCATTGTCCTGAGTAAAAACTGTAATTCCCAGTCAGGCCCATATCTTCCACACTTTAGGCAAAATGGTCCTTCAGAATCTTGAGATAGCCATATTGGTCCATGGTCCTTCAATTGGCTGTAAGTCCCCCACAACATTTGCACTCATGCACCCCCAAACTTGTACCGAACCCCCTCCATGTTTGACAGTTGCAGTCAAGTTTCTTTCTTCTATGTCACTATATTTTGTTCTCCACACTGTGACTCTCCCATCAGACTTGAAAATGTTAAATTTACTCTCGGCCGTGAAGACAACCTTTTTCCAAAATTCGTAGTCCTTATTTCTATTGGTTTTTGTAAACGCAATTCTCTTCCCTCTATTCACTTTGTTTATATATGGCTTTCTATGGGCTGTTCGTCCTTGAAAGCCAGCTTTGTAGAGAACATTCCTTATTGTATTCACTGTTCCTTATTGCATTCATTGAAACACTCTTTCCAGTTTCATTTGCAACCTCTGCTTAAATATTTAGTGTACTTTGTTTTGAATTATTTTAACTTTTCTGACTAGTAGCCTCTTTTCCTTGTCAGTCAAGACAGGTAANTTTAGTGTACTTTGTTTTGAATTATTTTAACTTTTCTGACTAGTAGCCTCTTTTCCTTGTCAGTCAAGACAGGTAAAAGACCATTCCTTGCAGCATTTTGGTATTTTTTTGTTTGTTTAAACCTATATGTAATGTTTTTCACTGTTGTGATNAAAGACCATTCCTTGCAGCATTTTGGTATTTTTTTGTTTGTTTAAACCTATATGTAATGTTTTTCACTGTTGTGATTGGCCTGCAGATAATTCAACTTATTTATTTGGACGATTTACCAGTATAAAATTGACGTACAACGGTTCATCTTTCTTCCTTTGCCTTTCTGGCCCATTCTTCCCTATGCTTTGAACTGTCCTCATTGTGCCTAGTATTCATTTGCACTAGCTGTACTGCTGGCTAGCCTATGGTAAGCGTGTTACTGCNGAACTGTCCTCATTGTGCCTAGTATTCATTTGCACTAGCTGTACTGCTGGCTAGCCTATGGTAAGCGTGTTACTGCGCACGGACAAATACATGTTGGACGTTACAGTGAGGGAGAACTGATAGGTTGTTTTGGGATGTTTTGTTAGTTAACTTAGTAGAATGTGAATTGTTTTGTTTACTTTTTTAATATTATGATGTATAATTATTATCNATGTTTTGTTAGTTAACTTAGTAGAATGTGAATTGTTTTGTTTACTTTTTTAATATTATGATGTATAATTATTATCAATTTGTACCACCATGTCTGTACCTACATTGTATTTTAAATAAATACTTTTCATTTGTGTAATTACCATGTGACGAATAATTATTATAGCCACTGTACATGTTACAAGGTCAGAAAATGGATGAAAAAACTACATGTGTACCAACCTCGACAAGTATCACCCACAACACTTGTTTTCACTATATCTTAAGACATTCTTTACTCTATGGAACTAATACTACTTCAAAAATTTATTCAGAAACTTTTACAATAGTCTCTCATATACTTCAACTTACATACAAACACCTCTTACCTNTACTTCAAAAATTTATTCAGAAACTTTTACAATAGTCTCTCATATACTTCAACTTACATACAAACACCTCTTACCTCGGTAGCTCAAACAAAACATACCATGTTGGTGACTGACATGCAACAGGACTTGAGCACGTACATGGCGGCATGCCANCGGTAGCTCAAACAAAACATACCATGTTGGTGACTGACATGCAACAGGACTTGAGCACGTACATGGCGGCATGCCAAATAATGAGCTGAGCTACAGGTATGGGAGGGTTGGAATGCCCCATAGAATTGTGTTTATAAAAAAGAAAGAGGGAATAGTTATTCCCTGTGTGACTGAGCAGAGCACCCTCACAGTTCATTCCTCGCCCTGGCCCTAAACAAGATATAAGGACCAGAGTTTGTGCTTATCAGCACTTACCAGTCCTGGGCTTGTTGTTGACCTATTTATTATTTTGCAGCACTAGTTGTCTTGTTGCACTCCATTTGAGGTGATTACAATCAATACAGCAAGTGATTACTGGTATGGACTATCTCTGCTTAAAAGGTGAGCAGAAACTACAGCGCTTCCTTGCACAAGCCTTAGTCAATCATATCTTGACCACACGCCTGGACGATATGCCTGCAGAACTCATGCTGGAGTATGAAGAAAGCNAGCCTTAGTCAATCATATCTTGACCACACGCCTGGACGATATGCCTGCAGAACTCATGCTGGAGTATGAAGAAAGCATGAAGAAAGCCAGCTTCCCTAAGAATCCAGCAAATCAACCAGAAAGTTCAGCATGCACATCGTCCCTTTTACCATCTTCTATCTCCTCACCATANCTAAGAATCCAGCAAATCAACCAGAAAGTTCAGCATGCACATCGTCCCTTTTACCATCTTCTATCTCCTCACCATAAACAGCAACATACCAAGGTTGTAGCCAAGTGATGGAACCTGCAGACTTACCAAAGAGGAAACTTGCCCCATATGACACAGTCTCCCCGAGATCCACAGGACTGGATGGCCTACTGTCACTACCAGTCGCAATTATCACTCCGCCCCTATGACCACTCCACCCCATCCAGCAGCTCCGAATAGTGGGACCAACCACTGCAGTAAATCAGCAATGGCCTTAGCAAGCCCCCAAGTGCACCACCCACTCAACAGAGNAATAGTGGGACCAACCACTGCAGTAAATCAGCAATGGCCTTAGCAAGCCCCCAAGTGCACCACCCACTCAACAGAGAGCTGAGCCTGACACTGACTGGACCACATCCACACTAGGTCTAGTGCAGGAAGTGAGGTATGTGCTTTGAATTACAGCACCACACACACAACTCCGAAAACAACCCCATATTTCCATTACAGTAGATACTATGCATNTGTGCTTTGAATTACAGCACCACACACACAACTCCGAAAACAACCCCATATTTCCATTACAGTAGATACTATGCATTATACTAAATTTGGAAAATTACATAACTGATCCACATCAAATAAAGTAAAAATATATGGTGGGATGCCTTTGTTAATTTGAATACCCAGAAGAAGAATGTTGGACTCAAATCGTTCTGGAATGTCTATTAATTGTTTANGATGCCTTTGTTAATTTGAATACCCAGAAGAAGAATGTTGGACTCAAATCGTTCTGGAATGTCTATTAATTGTTTATGTGCATGGAACAAGCCATAGTCATGTTTAAGGAAAGTATCATATTGAAACACAAGGAAGATCTACATGGTATCATGAGGCAACAACAAGTAATTTAACATACTTATGCTTGAAGTTGCCACCATACAAAAGTATACAACATGCAAGATGTAACTATGATAAAGTTGTTGAAATAATGCATTTTTAAAGTATAAAATTTAATATGGCAGGGCAAAATGACACAAAATATTCAGCACTTAAATTTTTATGGCTGTAAACACAGTATATGAGGTCAACCATCTTGTTCTCACTGCACACAGGATTAACGTGGTCAGTTCAACACCAACTTAAAGCTAAGCATGAGTTTTCATTAATTAATGCTGCACTCATGACTCGACCTGCATTTCTTTGAATTTTTAAATCTGCATAGTTGGCAAGCAATATAATGTTACATTGCACTAACTTCTTGTACATTTACTATTCTGAGATATTTAATTTTAATATTGTTGTTTGAGCCCATAATGGCACGGAGTTGGTAATAACCAAATCTGAAGGGAGCAAATTATATTTTTAATGATAGCGTATCTGTCTTTCATAAGAATTAGCAAAGGACAAGATTTAGTAGGCCAGGTCGGTGTCTCCTTCTTGAAATGAACCTGTCATGTTTTTTTGGATATTTTAAGTAGAGTTTTAATATGATTAGTGCTATAGGACAGGGCTTCCCAAACTTATTTTTACTTTGACGCTCTTGGGAGTTTGCCATTTCTTTGCCTACCAGTGTGTTATCAAAAAACTCCAAATTACATATATATTTTTTATTAGAAACTAAGAACAAAAACATAAGACCTTACAGATAAATAAAAAGAGATATTTATTTTACTTTCTTGGCTATATAGCTACTAATGAGAAGGATGTGCTTGCTTTTCTGAGCATAGCTTCTCAAAACGGGGCTCAAGTTTGGAAATGACCACTATCATCTCTTTCTCTACATTTATTTGCGACCTGTACTTGTTTTTTATTACTGCAACTGCAGAAAAGCCTNAAACTCCAAATTACATATATATTTTTTATTAGAAACTAAGAACAAAAACATAAGACCTTACAGATAAATAAAAAGAAATATTTATTTTACTTTCTTGGCTAGCTACTAATGAGAAGGATGTACTTGCTTTTCTGAGCATAGCTTCTCAAAACGGGGCTCAAGTTTGGAAATTACCACTATCATCTCTTTCTCTACATTTATTTGCGACCTGTACTTGTTTTTTATTACTGCAACTGCAGAAAAGCCTGTTTCACACAAGTACAATGTCGCAAATGGTAATAGAACCCTCAATGCTGCAGTACTGATGGCACGATATTCGTGAGAAACTGAGCTCCAAAATTCAAGCAGTTTGTCTTTGTCGAATAGGAGCTTAAGGCTGAAGTCACAAGACAATTCTATTAATTGTTCTTCTTCCTCTGTCGAAAGTGTTGACGGTGAGGTTGACTGGAAAGGGTTTCTAACCCGGTCATATTGCTCCAGATTTTCGGGAAAATATTTTGCAAAATGTTTGCTTAATAATGACAAGTGCTGTGTAAATATTAATTTTAAAGAGGGGTCAAGAATTTGAATAGATTTTTCTTGTAGAATGTCTTGTAAAGCAGGGAAACAGTCTGTATTTACTTGATCTTTTTCTAATTTTCTTTTCCATAACAGCAACTTCTTCTGAAACCCAGTCATTTTATCTGCCAGTTGCAGTATGAGAGTTTCGTTTCCCTGCAAAGACTTATTAAGATCATTAAATTTTTTAAATATGTCACAGAGATATGCCAATTTTATTATAAACTCTGTATTAATAAACTTTTGCACATCATTATGTGATTCTGTCTGTAGATAAGTGTAAAACTCATTTCGTAATTCGTGTACACGTGCGAGTACATTGCCTTTGGACAACCAACGAGAGTTGCAATAATAAATTAAAGAGTTATGCTCGGCACCCAATTCTTCACAAAACTTATGGAAGAATCTTGCTTTCACAGGTCGTGTTTTAATGTAGTTCACCACTTTGATAATTACGTCCATCACAAAATTTAATTCAAGTGTAATGTTCTTTGCAGCCAGGGCCTCTCTATGTATGACACAATGTGTCCATTTTACATTTGGAGTCTTGGTTTTGATGAGAGCTTGTAGACCTCCATACTGTCTAGACATCGCTCGAGCACCATCCGTACACACACCCACACAGTTCTCCCATTTAATGTTATTTTCGATCATGTATGAATCTAAGATGTTACATNCCGTACACACACCCACACAGTTCTCCCATTTAATGTTATTTTCGATCATGTATGAATCTAAGATGTTACATAAATCAGTAGCCTTTCCACTATCACAAATTGTTCTGCAAAATAACAAATCCTCACACACGTTTGTTTTGTGTATGTACCNTCAGTAGCCTTTCCACTATCACAAATTGTTCTGCAAAATAACAAATCCTCACACACGTTTGTTTCGTGTATGTACCGCACATAACATATCAATTGAGCGTCGTCATTACTATCGGTCGCCTCATCTAGTTGAATGGCAAATAAACCTGAAAGTTTTTCCACAATTTGCTCATTAATATCTTCTGCCATGTCATGAATACAGCGACTAATCGTATTGTTTGAAAGAGGTACATTTTTTATTTCATTAGCCGCCGATTCTTCAATCATCACTGATACCATATCCACCGCTGCAGGTAAAATCAGTTCCTCAGCAATCGTGTGTGGTTTCTTACATTTGGCAACACGGTGAGCTACCTTGTAGGAGGCGAGCAGTGCTTTGGTAGGTACTGATGCTCTTGAAAGCAAAGCCCTGGACTAATGTTCCAGTTCTCGCAATTTTCTAACAAAAAAGTCTCGCGGCTTACCTCGTAGCTGACTGTGAGTTGTTTCCAAATGACGTTTTAGTTTATTAGGAAGCATACTTTCAACAGCCAACACCTTATGACACACAACACATTGAGGAAGTTCCACATTTCCTTTGCTAATGTAGGTAAATCCGAAATCCAAATATTGGTCGTCATATTTTCTATACTTCTTCCATTTTTCTAAAGTTTCTTTACTGCTCTCTCCTGAGTCTTCACTTCGTTTTCTATTTCTTTGAATAAAATTATCCATAATCAGTATCAAAACTCAGTGTGCGTAATTAAACAAAACAAAAGCTTGACTGAACAAGATGCAAACGCGGGGGAATGGAGTACGCGCAGGGGGAGGTCAACGGCACCGGCGGCCCGCGACAGTCTGTCAGATCGGTCAGAATGCGCGTGGCGCTCACACGACTCGGTCGCGTCGTCACAGACAGGCAATCTGTGTGGATCGCTTCGCGACGCCCCTGGGATAATGCCACGATGCCCCAGGGCGTCGCGACACACAGTTAGGGAAGCCCTGCAATAGGATATCAATTTTAATGGNACGATGCCCCAGGGCGTCGCGACACACAGTTAGGGAAGCCCTGCAATAGGATATCAATTTTAATGGGTGTGGCACAAGGGTTCAAATTGAGCATGCCGCCTCTCCATACATCGTACATTTATGTGATTGTACTGCATGTAATTGCTATTTAATTATTTTGGGTGACTAAGAATTAAACANCCATACATCGTACATTTATGTGATTGTACTGCATGTAATTGCTATTTAATTATTTTGGGTGACTAAGAATTAAACATGTTAAACTTTTGTATTTACTTAAAGAAAATATTTTAGGGTTTCAAATTTATTGTTCATTATTGCCAATTTTTCACATGTACACATTTGATGANTACTTAAAGAAAATATTTTAGGGTTTCAAATTTATTGTTCATTATTGCCAATTTTTCACATGTACACATTTGATGAAAAACATAATTTGGTAATCACTTTGTCATACAATGAATACGGAAAGATTTTTTGATGAATGAGGAACTTGTTAAACTTGAAATACTTTATGTTCATTGTGTTTTAATTAAACAGTGAATAGAACCTTCACTTTCCATTTATTCAATTGTTACTTCAGTCACCTTATTTGTTTATACTGGTATTGTTCAGGAAGGTACACATGAGCATGACACCTTTACTTGTGGTTTAGTGACTAACACGCCACACAATAANCTGGTATTGTTCAGGAAGGTACACATGAGCATGACACCTTTACTTGTGGTTTAGTGACTAACACGCCACACAATAACAGAAGTTGTGGCACAATTACTGACAAGGATATCATTGCATACTGTACATCTAAAGATGTTAAAAATAGTGAAGAGACAAATGAAGATATTGATGAACAATCAGTAGATATGAGTCAAGCAGCAGCAGTGTCTTAGTCATGTGAATGAATGGTTTGTTTTGAGCTGCAGGTGGAGACAACACCAGCCGAACTTATGCTGAAAAGGATGCATGATCATGCAACTGGCAAGTGGCACTCCAAACTGATGCAGAAGAAGCTTACGAGTTAACTTTCCAAGAAGTAGACTTTACTGTACATATGTTTATTATGTGTGATAACATGTTTGCAATCTGTAAATAAGTTTAAAACATTTTTTTTCAATATAAAGGAACTTTTCTGTAGATATGTTCTCATTTATTGATTTTTCCCATCTTCTCCCCAGTTAACCAGAATTTTCATTATGCTGGACTGACTCTTGTGCAACGTTGCGGTTTTCCAGGTACAGTACTATATTTATATTATTATTACTTTTTTGGTTTTGAATTATTTATTTGTGGTGACAATNCGGTTTTCCAGGTACAGTATTATATTTATATTATTATTACTTTTTTGGTTTTGAATTATTTATTTGTGGTGACAATTAAGTAAGATAATTGTCAAATTAAGATTTAATACATGATTTAAGCAAAGACGTTACATTAAGACCAATATAGTACTCAAATAACTACACCTCCATATTTAGAGGTTATGGCTATTGTTATTGTTACTATTAATTTTCTCCTTAGAGGGTATCAAGTATTGCATTGTTTAATTTTCAGACAAAGGTTTAGAGGTTATTGTTCATTTGGTCCTTTAGAGGGTAGTAAGTATTGAAATTTGTAAATCATGTGAAATTAAAGAAAAGTGTCCTGATTGGCTCTCGTCTCACCATTGCTGATTGGATAAGTAGTGTGGCATGGTCAGATGGCAGCCAGTCAGATTACAAGTAACAAAAGAAGTGACGCTGAAGTTTGAATCAAGTTTTTTGCCTCTGAGAAATACTGCAACCACCATAGAGAATGGACACGTGCATGATGAAAAGAATTAAATTTTAACCAAAGCGGTTTATCTATAATTGCTGCAAGATTTTTTAAATTTCATCCTCGATAATGTAAAAGGAGTGATCTTTGTCTAATTTTGGAGAAGAAGAACAAGTCAATATAAAAATTATAACAGAATTTCAGCCTTCTAATTGGACTGAAATGTTAACTGGTCCTACTGTACAAGTAACAAACTACTATGTTTGTGCAAATGTGACTTTTTCTCATGAAACAAAAAGAAAAAATATATAATGAACTTAATGAAACTGAAAAACATTTTCATAAGAGCTCAGTCCTAATGAAAGTTTAACAAATTTTATAACATTTTAGCAAGTTATTTATTATAACAAATTTGTAGCAAAAAGTAACAAAAAAAANTTTATAACATTTTAGCAAGTTATTTATTATAACAAATTTGTAGCAAAAAGTAACAAAAAAAAATAAAGTAAATAAAGCATTTACCACAGGTGTTTTTGCCTTTATACAGTAGTTATTTTAGTTATAAAAAACGAAAACACACAAGATGATTNGCATTTACCACAGGTGTTTTTGCCTTTATACAGTAGTTATTTTAGTTATAAAAAACGAAAACACACAAGATGATTTACAGACAAAAATTTTGTTTGCTGGTAATGATTTAATTGTAAAGAATTTGGGAGTTTATAAGTATCTTTAGATCCTATATCTCTAGACCAAATTCCATTATTCATTTGATCAGTAGTAATTACAGCTATTTTACTTATACTTCCGTTACAACTTTCGGCAACCCAATTTCTTACGACACAAAAATAAAAGTCGTCATTTTCCATTTTCATTTCAGTATACCAAATATTTGCACAACCCTACAAACTACATATCATGAATTTAGTTGCATATATACAATATGTATATGATACTAGGTGGCTATACTTAAAAATGTACAAATTGGAAACACATAGATTTTGCTAATTAGTAAACATACCAACCTTTCTATATATCAGCGAGCTACAAGCTGNTACAAATTGGAAACACATAGATTTTGCTAATTAGTAAACATACCAACCTTTCTATATATCAGCGAGCTACAAGCTGCATGAATTTTTAAGCCTGTTACTTTGCTCATAAATGTACCATGCTGAGTTGGTATGATCCANGCGAGCTACAAGCTGCATGAATTTTTAAGCCTGTTACTTTGCTCATAAATGTACCATGCTGAGTTGGTATGATCCAAAAGAAGTTGAAGCAGATGATTCCTGCAGCATACAATATACGTTCTTTAGATGCTTCACCTTCAGTGTCGAAAGTGTCAATCAGTAGACCAACGAAAAATGGCACCATCATTCTGGAGCATACCACAATACCACAATCCCTTTATGAATTATATTAACTTGGCCACAGGAATGAGCATTGGTGAAAGAACTTGTTCCAATCAGGATGATTCGAATATTAGGTAACATTTTGAAATACACAACACAATACACCTTGAAACATGTTTAGAAATATCTGCTGTACAAATGATGTTGCCTGGAATCTCAAAATTGCAAAACAAACAAAGTACTGTATTTAAAAATTCTCATTACAAACGGGACTGAGTACATAATGTTCCTTATACGAATACATGTCTGGAAGCATACTGTATTAGAAATTTAGCAAAAGCAGATCAAGTGTTTATGCTTGCCAATAATGTTCTCAGTTATAATTATTATGGTAAAATAAATTCTATACCCTTTATACAAAGGTTTTTTCAACTACAGTCAAGTCATAAGTAACTGAGCACTTTCAAAGTGATATTTTTGAAAGTTTCACTTCAAAAAAAGAGTATGTGGGATAGTAAAATCTACTTTGCATGAAAATCAGGCATCCCTACTAATAATTCCTCTAACAGAAATTTTTATTTATTTTTATGTGCCAGCTAGCCGCATTGGACCAGTTACAGAAAGTACTTTTTTAGAGGTGGAGAACTAGCAAGACATATTAAGGAACTGCAACAGTATTTACCTAGCACAGAAATNGAGAACTAGCAAGACATATTAAGGAACTGCAACAGTATTTACCTAGCACAGAAATGGAAAACACTTGAACAAAACCACCCCTTTACCCTCCTGCAACCAGCCAGGACACCCGTGATCTGAATGTTAGTCAGAAATGCTATACCACNCTCATAAATGTACCATGCTGAGTTGGTATGATCCACAAGAAGTTGAAGCCGATGATTCCTGCAGCATACAATATACGTTCTTTAGATGCTTCACCTTCAGTGTCGAAAGTGTCAATCAGTAGACCAACGAAAAATGGCACCATCATTCTGGAGCATACCACAATACCACAATCCCTTTATGAATTATATTAACTTGGCCACAGGAATGAGCAATGGTGAAAGAACTCGTCCCAATCAGGATGATACGAATATTAGCTTAACATTTTGAAATACACAACACAATACACCTTGAAACATGTTTAGAAATATCTGCTGTACAAATGATGTTGCCTGGAATCTCAAAATTGCAAAACAAACAAAGTACTGTATTTAAAAATTCTCATTACAAACGGGACTGAGTACATAATGTTCCTTATACGAATACATGTCTGGAAGCATACTGTATTAGAAATTTAGCAAAAGCAGATCAAGTGTTTATGCTTGCCAATAATGTTCTCAGTTATAATTATTATGGTAAAATAAATTCTATACCCTTTATACAAAGGTTTTTTCAACTACAGTCAAGTCATAAGTAACTGAGCACTTTCAAAGTGATATTTTTGAAAGTTTCACTTCAAAAAAAGAGTATGTGGGATAGTAAAATCTACTTTGCATGAAAATCAGGCATCCCTACTAATAATTCCTCTAACAGAAATTTTTATTTATTTTTATGTGCCAGCTAGCCGCATTGGACCAGTTACAGAAAGTACTTTTTTAGAGGTGGAGAACTAGCAAGACATATTAAGGAACTGCAACAGTATTTACCTAGCACAGAAATTGAAAACACTTGAACAAAACCACCCCTTTCCCCTCCTGCAACCAGCCAGGACACCCCTGATCTGAATGTTAGTCAGAAATGCTATACCACATGCCAAAATGTGATCAGATATGACCAAATATGCTTGACAAAAAAATCACACTTCATTACTTTCTTTGCATTTATAANATCACACTTCATTACTTTCTTTGCATTTATAATTCCTTGTTCCAGTCATCATGGATTGCTAGCGTAAAACTTGTCAAAAGAGAGGCGAATTAATTGAAATATAATTTGTAGTTATCAGTAAATATATTGCCATCAGTGACTTAAAAAATTCATATTATTTCACTGTTTTGGCCCAGTCTANATTGTAGTTATCAGTAAATATATTGCCATCAGTGACTTAAAAAATTCATATTATTTCACTGTTTTGGCCCAGTCTATAACCAAATATTGTATAGTGAAAGATTCACAGATACAGTATGCAGTGGAGTTTAGTGATTCAATTTATTTTGTATTATTCTCAGTAAGTGTTGCCAACAACAAACTGTGAGACGAAAAAGCAGATGACCATAAACAGCATAACAAAGTTATATTTTTAACTTTCACAAAAAGTACAAAGACAACACCGTAGGATAAATGGTTTTAACCTAAAAATCCAAACTATCATAGGATTATATAATGNAAAAAAGTACAAAGACAACACCGTAGGATAAATGGTTTTAACCTAAAAATCCAAACTATCATAGGATTATATAATGTATTTATTCTTATTTCAAACGAATAAACGAACACAAGCCACCAACCTCAGTACACCATAAGAGAAAATTAGGATAATGTTGGAGAGGGCAAGTGACCAACCAAACGTGCGCAGAACGGCTCTGAGAAGGCTTGGCCTGGCTCTTTTCCGCTCCGACCTCTCCAGCTCAAGATTCCAGTTTCTGCAATCAGGCACCTCAACAACTAAAGAGTAGCAACAGGCAACACTCAACTGCTGCTGGATTCACACAATTACATTGATAACATGTTCAAGTTTCAATGCGTCCCGTCACAAAATACAAAGACACACAACATTATGATGGGTGNAATTACATTGATAACATGTTCAAGTTTCAATGCGTCCCGTCACAAAATACAAAGACACACAACATTATGATGGGTGAAACACTGAGATAACCAGTTCAATAACACTGAAAATTGTGCTGTTTCTGTGAAGTATCATTGGTTATAAGCTTTACTAGNGAGATAACCAGTTCAATAACACTGAAAATTGTGCTGTTTCTGTGAAGTATCATTGGTTATAAGCTTTACTAGTAGTCTAATATTTGTTACATTCTATGCATATACCGGTAGAGAGTTTTGTGCCATCAGAAATTATTTCCATACTTTGTTGTGCACATGTAACTGNAATTACATTGATAACATGTTCAAGTTTCAATGCGTCCCGTCACAAAATACAAAGACACACAACATTATGATGGGTGTCTTTGATACTGAGATAACCAGTTCAATAACACTGAAAATTGTGCTGTTTCTGTGAAGTATCATTGGTTATAAGCTTTACTAGNGAGATAACCAGTTCAATAACACTGAAAATTGTGCTGTTTCTGTGAAGTATCATTGGTTATAAGCTTTACTAGTAGTGTAATATTTGTTACATTCTATGCATATACCGGTAGAGAGTTTTGTGCCATCAGAAATTATTTCCATACTTTGTTGTGAACATGTAACTGTGAGAAAGAACATTATTTGGTGTTTCAATTTGTCAGTCAAAGAAACAGCATATTTATTTTAGCACTTTAGTTGCATGTTTGTGTGTGTATTGTGACTCACTGACACCTACCAGGGATTACACTTTTGTTCATTANATAGCACTTTAGTTGCATGTTTGTGTGTGTATTGTGACTCACTGACACCTACCAGGGATTACACTTTTGTTCATTACTACAAACCAGATGTGAAGAGTGATTTAATTTGTTTTTAGTAGTGTTCGTTTCTGTACATACATTGGCAAAGAAAAAGGTTAATCTACAAATTTAACACTAAAAATAATAGCTAAAAATAAATTATAGTAAGACATTAGACAAATCAAATGTATCCCAAAACTGTACAATATTAATACACAATGAAAACAGAAATGACCACCAGTGGCATCTTCAGTCTTTTACTGCATATTTACCAACCTCTATTTTTAGACCATATGTAACACTTTAACTGATAACACATCATTGAGTAACACACCATCTTGCCTTTCTGTAAGTAAGCAGCCATTATTACCGTATTGGGGACACTGTTATTGGAGGCCACTATTGCCTGAATAAGCCAATAAGTGAACTTGACATTCCTTTGGAGAAGATCTTCCTACTATCATCTCAGTCTACCCTTCACATTTCTTCAAGCCTTCTTAATTCTTCCTTCTATCTCCCTGCTGTTCCTGCTTGCAATACAGCAGACTCACAGTCACGGCCTGGAAAAACTGATTCCTTTCTGCCTTGGCACACCTACTTCTCTTTAAAACCTTCATGAACCATTCATCCTCAACACCTGAAATATGGCAGATACTACTTTTCTGTTAAAACCTCCCTGAAATGACTGATACTAACTGTCACAACCTGAAACACCTACAGCTGCTATATTGGCCAGCATACCTCTCACAACCTGTAACACCTGTGACTTCTGGTCATAATCTAGGATGCAGTCGACTAACTTCTAGTACGGCAATTGAACCTCCCATCAATTCCTTCTATCTAACAATCCAAATATGTTATTTTCATTAAAGGTGTGTGAGACTGTAAATAAATGCAAAAAAAAACGGGANTTCTATCTAACAATCCAAATATGTTATTTTCATTAAAGGTGTGTGAGACTGTAAATAAATGCAAAAAAAAACGGGATAGCATCCTAATGCATTATTCATACACAGCACCTACAGAAAGTGCAGTTATTATACAGCGTGNTTCTATCTAACAATCCAAATATGTTATTTTCATTAAAGGTGTGTGAGACTGTAAATAAATGCAAAAAAAACGGGATAGCATCCTAATGCATTATTCATACACAGCACCTACAGAAAGTGCTGTTATTATACAGAGTGAGAATAAAAGAATATCCCAACTTTGAAGGTTTACAATACATTCATAAATGTTTAATGTGACCACCACGAGCAGCCTGAACGACATCTACACGATAACCAAACTCGTTCCACACTCTTGTCAGCATGTCCGGTGTTACGGTTTGGATGGCGTCCATAATTTTTTGTTTTGAGGTCGTCAATGTTAGCCGGCAATGGTGGACGAAACACTTAATCCTTTATGTATCCCCATAGAAAAAATCGCACGGGGTAAGATCCGGGCTTCTTGGGGGCCAGTGATGAAGAGCCTGGTCACCAGCTGCTCCTCGACCAATCCAGCATTGCGGCAACGTCTCGTTCAGGTATCCGCGAACAGCTAGGTGCCAATGGGGTGGCGCACCATAAAGTAAACATCAGACCGTCCCCTTCACATTAACGTCTCGAATGCGAGCTCGCTACCCCCTCAAAGCCTCAAACAGAGAGTTACGAACACCATCCAAACTGTAACACTGGACATGCTGACAAGAGCGTGGAATGAGTTTGGATAATCGCGTAGATGTCGTTCGGGCCGCTCATGGTGGTCACATTGAACATTTATGAATGTATGGTAAACAAACTTCACGGTTCCATGGTTCATTTGATTGGTCAATCAAGGTTGTAGGTTGTTTGGTTTTGATATTATAGACCTTCAAATTTGGGGTATTCATTTATACTCACTTTGTATAATACTATGAAATTGAGATGTTTGCTTGCACAATAAGCATTACTTACTTTTCAAGCTTGTCTCCAAGCATTTCTGAGTGGCAGGATGGCAGTGTGTCATAAAGATCTGAGTGGTCCAGTTGCTTTTGTCTGCCCTTCAGAAAGAGATCTTTCATCCACCTGTCAACAAGCATGAGCTGCTATAGCTAGTCCAACTTCGTACTACCATTACAGTTTTTACATTTTACCTCTATAACATGATCCTTAAACATCACATAACTAATCCTGAACAGCAATATATTTATTTACAACATATACAGCTAGCAAGATTGCATCACCTGATTACAGTATGNTAACTAATCCTGAACAGCAATATATTTATTTACAACATATACAGCTAGCAAGATTGCATCACCTGATTACAGTATGCGAACAAACCAAAATTCATGGTAGTTTTTAAATAAGACAAACATAAACCGGCTAAATCTCATAAATTTAATAGCCCNCGAACAAACCAAAATTCATGGTAGTTTTTAAATAAGACAAACATAAACCGGCTAAATCTCATAAATTTAATAGCCCCATGATTTTACCATTGCAACTGTCCAACATTTGCTTTATGACCAATGTGTATTTATACTGATGAGTTATACTTTCACTAACATTTTAACACAGATATATACTATCACGTAAGCTTGTTTTTGTAAGTATACAGAACTTGTGTGTCTGCAGTTGTACTGTTTTTTTGGGCAGCAAACGAATAGCTANTTTTTGTAAGTATACAGAACTTGTGTGTCTGCAGTTGTACTGTTTTTTTGGGCAGCAAACGAATAGCTAATGCAGCAAACAAATTGCTAATGCAGCTGCTGAATAGCTCTGTTTTTCTTTACGGACATAAGATGATCTAGTGCACGGTTGTAGCAACAGGAAAAAACAAGCCTAGCAGAGACCACCAAATCCAAGCCCTACCTTTTTAATACTAACTTGAATACAACACTATATATTATTGTGGGTTTTACTTCCAAATGTATCATCTTACTTTTGCCAGCTATGAAATCAGAGGTCAATATTTTTGCTTGACTTGTAATAGGTGGTATAAATATCATTTCACTGGACATAAGTGTCGAGACACCAATGAAAATCTTTAAAAATAATCAACAGAAAATTCTTTTTAATCATAAAATTCTATTATGGGAGAACCAAGAAAGTATAACTTCCTTAAGTTTAAGGTAAAAATTGCAAATAATTACACTATTTACAGCATGTTTCTTCTTCCAAAAAGATTTTTATGAAGCCTTTTGATTAAATATTTTAAGCACTACACNACACTATTTACAGCATGTTTCTTCTTCCAAAAAGATTTTTATGAAGCCTTTTGATTAAATATTTTAAGCACTACACATTTTAGTCTACTTCATCTTCTGTGTCAAGTTTTCGCTGCACTAAATGTGTTTTTTTTTTGGCTATGTTGTCAACCATGTTGGGTAGTGTTACTGTTCTATCTTCTCCCTATGTAGGGAAACAGTCTTCTTNTTTTTGGCTATGTTGTCAACCATGTTGGGTAGTGTTACTGTTCTATCTTCTCCCTATGTAGGGAAACAGTCTTCTTTAACTGTGGAAGAACTCAATTGTTCAAAATGAATATCAACTACAGCTGATTCTATGCAGGGATGCAGGGTGCATGATGATTATTCCACTCCCAGAGCTCCCATTATAATTGTATATAATTCTTCCTTCAAAGTGGTCAGAACAAAGAATTTACCTTCAGGCTTTCTTCACATGGAATCTTCATATGCTCAGCACCTTGAACAAGTGTTAATTTTGTCTCATCTAAATTCGGCCAAGAGAGTAGGTAGCCCTGAAAAGGGATGTGTAAAATNCTTGAACAAGTGTTAATTTTGTCTCATCTAAATTCGGCCAAGAGAGTAGGTAGCCCTGAAAAGGGATGTGTAAAATGATGCCCCAATGACCTGCCTCACTCATAGAGACAGCATCTCAATAATCCATTACCTAAGTGCCCTGTGAGTGATGCTACCAACCCAATTATCTGGCTTGAATNCTTGAACAAGTGTTAATTTTGTCTCATCTAAATTCGGCCAAGAGAGTAGGTAGCCCTGAAAAGGGATGTGTAAAATCATGCCCCAATGACCTGCCTCACTCAGAGACAGCATCTCAATAATCCATTACCTATCACGGGACACTCACTACGATGGTTGGGTTAATAGACCGAACTTACACTACTTGCAGACACTGATTCTGATGCAGCCAAGCTTCCTATAATATCAATGATTCATTTCCTGCAAACCCATTTGAAGTCTCGTGTCCCTTCAAGACAACCTCTNCCAAGCTTCCTATAATATCAATGATTCATTTCCTGCAAACCCATTTGAAGTCTCGTGTCCCTTCAAGACAACCTCTTGATGTGATCAGAGAGTCATCCGGAGATGACTAGCTGACAGCGTCCTGCCACAGTGACCATTCTTCCCCGCAGCAGATCTTTTATCCCAAAGGTTATTCCTTTCACTACTGNTGACAGCGTCCTGCCACAGTGACCATTCTTCCCCGCAGCAGATCTTTTATCCCAAAGGTTATTCCTTTCACTACTGACATGTGAGTATGAAGCAGCCTATAGAAATATCCTCTATACTATGAGCTGGTCCCTCAGCACACTGACCAACCCCTTAAATGGTCACCATGCCTATAACTCATAAGGTAGTCCTATTCTGTTATTAATAAATATCTATGATTATGAACTGGGATGGTTTCTCAAACATTTAGGAACAACAATTTTCTCTCTAGTCTTCTGCACCCTTTCATTAGTATTCTTGCTGTAAAGTTACACAGGATGGCGGCAGATACAGACCCAAGCCAACAGATGAAACCACTGAGCACCTAATGTACTGACGCGTGACGCGTACTGGCATAATAATTATTTATGAATCCTGCCTCATCTTCATGTGAAGTCATGTCAACACAAACGGAGTTTGAACCCAGGTCAACTTGCTTCCAGAGCCAACCTGCACACCCCTTGGCAAGGGGTACCAAAGGACATGGCAGCCGAAGNAACCCAGGTCAACTTGCTTCCAGAGCCAACCTGCACACCCCTTGGCAAGGGGTACCAAAGGACATGGCAGCCGAAGGACCTGCAGCCGGCCGACTATATACGCCAGCGCACAGTCCCAAAACGTCAGTTGTATACTCGGCAACTCGCTCCACCACTTTGTGTGCTGGAGCTCTCTGCCTACCGCCTTCCTCACAAAGGACAAACCACTACCTTCCAGAAGCCTTCTAGACCAGTGTCCAGCGACCCCCGAAGAAGTCTTTTCTCCCTTACACTCACTACCAATTGGGCAGTGAACCCCGAGTCCCTTCTGGACAACAGTGTAGATTAGTTACGGTCATAACTATCTAGCTTATTTTCTGCTCTTGTTTAGTTCTGCCCCAGGTCCCCTTCACCTGGTTTAACGTAGTCTATTTTTGCCGGTTTCAGTACGATTGATAGCTAGATGGTACGGGCCACCGTATCTATTCCTGTGGGGAATAAACACGTATTCTTACCTAACCCAGTGTGTTTATTCTAGGGTAATTGTGATTCCAGACCTCGTAGATGTCAAACCCACAAAGGAGAAGCAGGAGACCGCATCTTGAAACCCACTTTGCCGAAACTAGTGTAGGACTGCGGGCTACCCTTAATCAGGCGCACGTATACAATCATACATAACCCAGTCGATGGCCACCCGTACCTTGAACCAAGTACTCTGGTACTTGGAACATTGTAAGGTACAGCCATAACCACTAGGAATACATGCAACGAAGCAGCTAGACATCCAGATCAGCTAACCCACTCCATCCACCGCGTTAAACTTCGCCGGTTGAATTGACAGTACTGATTCTGGGTGGCCTAACCTCTTCTGGTTACAGGGAATTCGTCGCCTGCTCCTACTTCGTGTGGTAGACCCTAGTACTTTTCCTGTATGCCTTTCACCCATAGAAGCGGTGCAAGGAGGACAGTTTAGAAGGCAACTACTGCCTCTAAAACTAATCAGTTGCGCTGCAACTAATTGCCTTCTGCCCTCAGCAGCCCCTTCCCATGGGACCGAGCTAAAGCCGCCCAACGAATGGCAAGGCCTCACCTCCCAGTCCCCCCTGGAACCTCATTTCAGCCGCCCCCACAAGATCGCCGGCGAAGAACACCCGGTCGTATTCCGTCTATGACCGAGCCTACCAGTACCTCTGGGCCATGCCAGCCCGCACTTCTAGGCGCCGCAACCAACCTACCAGACGCCGTCACCGCCCACATCAGAGATCAGCCCAGCAGCTGCCCTAGGACAGGGCTCTCGTTCCAGCCAGGACCTACCCCGGGTGAGACCCAAGCAAGGTAAAGCAACACCAGTGCCTCTGACCAGCACTATAGAACCCTTNCACCGCCCACATCAGAGATCAGCCCAGCAGCTGCCCTAGGACAGGGCTCTCGTTCCAGCCAGGACCTACCCCGGGTGAGACCCTAGCAAGGTAAAGCAACACCAGTGCCTCTGACCAGCACTATAGAACCCTTGTCCGACAGCGACGTCATTGCCATTTCTAATAGACGTCATGCATTAGTACATAACTTGACCTGGTGCAATAAAGTGCCTCAAAGAGTCCTCCAACAGTCATAATTAAACATCATGCGTTTAAGGGTTAAGCTGATCAATCAACAACCTTCACTCTAAAATTACTATAACAGTGAAAATGTACCTCTTAGTTCNAACCCAGGTCAACTTGCTTCCAGAGCCAACCTGCACACCCCTTGGCAAGGGGTACCAAAGGACATGGCAGCCGAAGCCATCTATGCCATTATGTCAGACATCACGTGTCCGGTAATCACCTCTGCGTGCGACAGAAGCCAGCAACGAAGTCCAGTGCTATCCCTAAGCTCGCGCACCGATGATACCCGCACACAAGTAAACCAGCCACTTCCATCCTCCCCCGAGGGAATGCAGCCTGCGCTGCTAGGGGAGGAGCTCACGTCCGAAGACACCCAACCAGCCAAAGGGAGCCGAAGGACCTGCAGCCGGCCGACTATATACGCCAGCGCGCAGTCCCAAAACGTCAGTTGTATACTCGGCAACTCGCTCCACCACTTCGTGTGCTGGAGCTCTCTGCCTACCGCCTTCCTCACAAAGGACAACCACTACCTTCCAGAAGCCTTCTAGACCAGTGTCCAGCGACCCCCGAAGAAGTCTTTGCTCCCTTACACTCACTACCAATTGGGCAGTGAACCCCAAGTCCCTTCTGGAAAACAGTGTAGATTAGTTAGGGTCATAACTATCTAGCTTATTTTCTGCTCTTGTTTAGTTCTGCCCCAGGTCCCCTTCACCTGGTTTAACGTAGTCTATTTTTGCCGGTTTCAGTACGATTGATAGCTAGGAGATGGTACGGGCCACCGTATCTATTCCTGTGGGGAATAAACACGTATTATTACCTAACCCAGTGTGTTTATTCTAGGGTAATTGTGATTCCATACCTCGTAGATGTCAAACCCACAAAGGAGAAGCAGGAGACCGCATCTTGAAACCCACTTTGCCGAAACTAGTGTAGGACTGCGGGCTACCCTTAACCAGGCACACGTACACAATCATACATAACCCAGTCGATGGCCACCCGTACCTTGAACCAAGAACTCTGGTACTTAGAACATTGTAAGGTACAGCCACAACCACTAGGAATACATGCAACGAAGCAGCTAGACATCCAGATCAGCTAACCCACTCCATCCACCGCGTTAAACTTCGCCGGTTGAATTGACAGTACTGATTCTGGGTGGCCTAACCTCTTCTGCTTACAGGGAATTCGTCGCCTGCTCCTATTTCGTGTGGTAGACCCTAGTACTTTTCCTGTATGCCTTTCACCCATAGAAGCGGTGCAAGGAGGACAGTTAAGAAGGCAACTACTGCCTCTAAACCTAATCAGTTGCGCTGCAACTAATTGCCTTCTGCCCTCAGCAGCCCCTTCCCATGGGACCGAGCTAAAGCCGCCCAACGAATGGCAAGGCCTCACCTCCCAGTCCCCCCTGGAACCTCATCTCAGCCACCCCCACAAGATCGCCGGCGAAGAACACCCGGTCGTATTCCGTCTATGACCGAGCCTACCAGTACCTCTGGGCCATGCCAGCCCGCACTTCTAGGCGCCGCAACCAACCTACCAGACGCCGTCGCCGCCCACATCAGAGATCAGCCCAGCAGCTGCCCTAGGACAGGGCTCTCGTTCCAGCCAGGACCTACCCCGGGTGAGACCCAAGCAAGGTAAAGCAACACCAGTGCCTCTGACCAGCACTATAGAACCCTTGCCCGACAGCGACGTCATTGCCATTTCTAATAGACGTCATGCATTAGTACATAACTTGACCTGGTGCAATAAAGTGCCTCAAAGAGTCCTCCAACAGTCATAATTAAACATCATGCATTTAAGGGTTAAGCTGATCAATCAACAACCTTCACTCTAAAATTACTATAACAGTGAAAATGTACCTCTTAGTTCNGTTTAAGGGTTAAGCTGATCAATCAACAACCTTCACTCTAAAATTACTATAACAGTGAAAATGTACCTCTTAGTTCACATTTCATCACATCTACATCTCCATTACTTCTGTATTATATTTTATGTTATTACTCTCAATCAGAGTAGCTATACTGTCTAATTATGATGTTTTACTGATATGTCATCAAAATCTCTCTCTCTCTCTNTACTCTCAATCAGAGTAGCTATACTGTCTAATTATGATGTTTTACTGATATGTCATCAAAATCTCTCTCTCTCTCTTTCACATACATCCTTAGTTTGATGATAAAAATGTAATAACATCTGATGGTTGGAACTATANATCTCTCTCTCTCTCTTTCACATACATCCTTAGTTTGATGATAAAAATGTAATAACATCTGATGGTTGGAACTATATTTAGTAACAATTTCATTATTATGCCTAGTATTTACAGTGCATAGATACTGGTTGGATGCTGAAGTACATAAGGTACATACATAAATAATTGTAAATGTGCCTAGATAATAATTAAATAAATAAATGTCATATGATGACTAACCAAAAAAACACATCTGAAAAAAATGATGCATTCATTTTTGGATGAGGCTTGTTTTTCTTTTCAGCTGCATCCATCATGGCCCTTCCTGAATCTGCAATCACAAATCCATTATCAGACATGTTAATGCTGAGAAGTGGAAACAGAAAATAATATCTCTCTTCAAATAATAAAGCGTTATTCCTGTAAACANAGACATGTTAATGCTGAGAAGTGGAAACAGAAAATAATATCTCTCTTCAAATAATAAAGCGTTATTCCTGTAAACAAAAAACAAAAATAAATCTACATATATTTGATTGCTGACATAAGTATTTAGTAAAGGTTGTTATTGCTACACTACAGNAAAAACAAAAATAAATCTACATATATTTGATTGCTGACATAAGTATTTAGTAAAGGTTGTTATTGCTACACTACAGCAAACTGTCTCCAGCTCATTTATTCTCAACATGCACATTTCTACCAAATTATTTTGAATTGGATTTTACATGAATTCAATTGATAAACACAGATAACATTATAAATGTACAACTTAACATTATATATCAGAATTCNTGGATTTTACATGAATTCAATTGATAAACACAGATAACATTATAAATATACAACTTAACATTATATATCAGAATTCACATTTTAAAAAAAAGTAAAAATTCAAATACAGTAATATACTCGTAACATTGAAAATTTGTGCACCAAGAAAAAACAGTTTAANAAAAAAAAGTAAAAATTCAAATACAGTAATATACTCGTAACATTGAAAATTTGTGCACCAAGAAAAAACAGTTTAATTCAAACAAAATTTTATTAGAGTGATGGTCACAGGCAAAAGAAAGAATACAATTACAACATAACTTTATCAGGACAATGATCCACCCACATGTGGCATAGAATGCCATCATTGGTACTTCGCTGAACCACCTCATGCCAGGATATATACGTAGACACAATTGGGCATGAAATCAACCAACACTGTATGTTATCCTGAAGCAAATTTGTTGAGAATTATGCTCCAGATCACAAACACTATGAGATGGAGAAAGCTGACATTCCATCTGGCCCCATCAATGTTCAATGGGTGACAAAACAGGTTATCAGGCAAGCCACTGTATTCTTGAAACATAAAGTAAACACTCTCGGAAAACCAGAGTTGGGTGCAGGAGAGCATTATCTGGCTAGAAACTGACACCTGGGCACTCAAGAAATGAAACGTTACAGATGAAGCTGAAGAATGTCTTCAGGTTACCACTATGCAATCAGTAACCCTTGTATCACCACCAGTGGCAAATAACAATTGTATGTAATAGCTCCACAGATGATCACAAAAACAGTAGGAGATACTGTAAAGTGAGGCATGGATTGTAGCAATCAGCTGCTGTTCTTCAGACTCTGGAATGGTGGTCATCCACTCCCAAAGAAAAACANTGAGGCATGGATTGTAGCAATCAGCTGCTGTTCTTCAGACTCTGGAATGGTGGTCATCCACTCCCAAAGAAAAACATTATTTCCTACTAAGGACAATACGATTCCAGTTCATGACATTCTATGTTGCAATATGCTGACATCACAGCAAACAAAGACAACACTGAAGAAGTGTTAATAGCAGAACACATGAAAAAGGGTCAGGATCACAGATTTTCCTTGCTAGGCATCTATCTAGAAATGCTTCTGCTAAAAGTCACTGGATGGTGGACAAGGATCTATCAAATGGTCCTCCTTCATAATGGTTTGTTGAAACCATCTAGAACCAGTCTGCAAGATATGGGTACATTCATGTGTCCATTGCTACCAGCATAATCTGACTGTCAAGTCTTTCAAACTCAGTTGTTTGTACAACTGTCTTGTGCATCGTCTGGGTATGCCTTTCCCCCATTAATCTTAATCAGTCCTGGCATGTATGTCATATCANACAACTGTCTTGTGCATCGTCTGGGTATGCCTTTCCCCCATTAATCTTAATCAGTCCTGGCATGTATGTCATATCACATGAGCTGTTCAGACAACTGTTATGTATACCACATGAAAAGTGATGGCAGCACCCTCAAATAAAAGTTGTGCATGTGGTATTGCAGCAAAATGTAGTTGTGTACATACCCTCCATCTATGTGCCTACTTTCTAAATTTCATTACTACCAAATTTTATTAACAGAGTGCACAAATTTTTATGGCAATGAGTGTATAACTCCATAGAGTTATTCGAAAACCAACCTAAAGGAATTGTTATATAAAAAATGCACAGTTAACAGACATTAAGTTTTNCTCCATAGAGTTATTCGAAAACCAACCTAAAGGAATTGTTATATAAAAAATGCACAGTTAACAGACATTAAGTTTTTAAAACACTAAGGAATCGTAATGTTAAAATAAGTGTGAAGATACTTATAAGGTAACTGATAAGCCTATACAACAAATATAAAATAAAACTGAGTTTCATTGTGTATAAAACTTTAATATACTATATACTATCTAGAATTCTTCCATATAGTTACATTGCTTTTACATTTAAAGTAAGTTTTCAAATATTTTTGAAATTACAGTAATTGGATTCACTACTCATCAAGATCTATGTTAGTAAATTTTGATTAATTTTGTTATCATTGTTCTAACTTATAAGTAATAAAATATGATTAAATTAGTTTTCTCACAACAGTTATTTTAAATCTAGATCAGAAGGCAATTTTACAGTTAGTTGCATTACTATTTTCATTATATAATTTTACAAACTTGTCCTTACGTTGTTGTCCAAATGTGTTCTCCTTACAGATCATGTAGTGCTTCAGTTAGTAGGTAGATGGAAATGCTAGCAACACATGCCTAGGTGTACTCACCCCATGCTGTGTTGACTCAGTTCTCATGATAATGTCTTATCAACCAAGGCCAGAAAAGAAGGACGAAGAAATGATAACAAACCCATAATGGCTCAGAAATTATTACCGTTCTGCAAGTGTGTACAAACTAGAAGCAGAAATGCACAAGATGTAAAGAAAAACAAAATTTAGTTGATCTTAGAATTATAAATGTGATGTCACTATACCCTAACATATCTTATACCATAATAAAATCTCACATCAAGGTTTACGTTCCTAGTATATACTTGATAGTTCATCAGAGATATTCAAATAAAAAAATTTCAGTTTCCTTTTCCATAACTTGGCCACTTCTGTAAGATAGTAACAGTGTTGTGAATTCAAGTCAACACCCAAAATTGTTTCTGTGAAGCAACTAAGATTCGCCAACATTACTCCAGCTATCATAAGTATCCTAGAAAAGGTTACAGTTTTTAAAACAAAAACTTATGTTTTAGGTATGTTGGGTGCACATTGTATATGCAAGCACCCAACAGCCAAAACAATGTATGTACTGTGGAGTATGAATATTAAATTTTTCTTTTACAGTCACTTGCCCAGTAGTCATTGCCCATAGAATACTGAATGGATGCAGCAAAATTTTTATGCCTCAGTCCCTGTTATGGCCTTGAAAACATGCTAATAGATTCCTCACTTTCCCTCTTAACCAGTCACACTTNTGAGGCATGGATTGTAGCAATCAGCTGCTGTTCTTCAGACTCTGGAATGGTGGTCATCCACTCCCAAAGAAAAACACATATTTCCTACTAAGGACAATACGATTCCAGTTCATAACATTCTATGTTGCAATATGCTCACATCACAGCAAACAAAGACAACACTGAAGAAGTGTTAATAGCAGAACACATGAAAAAGGGTCAGGATCACAGATTTTCCTTGCTAGGCATCTATCTAGAAATGCTTCTGCTAAAAGTCACTGGATGGTGGACAAGGATCTATCAAATGGTCCTCCTTCATAACGGTTTGTTGAAACCATCTAGAACCAGTCTGCAAGATATGGGTACATTCATGTGTCCATTGCTACCAGCATAATCTGACTGTCAAGTCTTTCAAACTCAGTTGTTTGTTCAACTGTCTTGTGCATCGTCTGGGTATGCCTTTCCCCCATTAATCTTAATCAGTCCTGGCATGTATGTCATATCACATGAGCTGTTCAGACAACTGTTATGTATACCACATGAAAAGTGATGGCAGCACCCTCAAATAAAAGTTGTGCATGTGGTATTGCAGCAAAATGTAGTTGTGTACATACCCTCCATCTATGTGCCTACTTTCTAAATTTCATTACTACCAAATTTTATTAACAGAGTGCACAAATTTTTATGGCAATGAGTGTATAACTCCATAGAGTTATTCGAAAACCAACCTAAAGGAATTGTTATATAAAAAATGCACAGTTAACAGACATTAAGTTTTAAAAACACTAAGGAATCGTAATGTTAAAATAAGTGTGAAGATACTTATAAGGTAACTGATAAGCCTATACAACAAATATAAAATAAAAATGAGTTTCATTGTGTATAAAACTTTAATATACTATATACTATCTAGAATTCTTCCATATAGTTACATTGCTTTTANCTGAGTTTCATTGTGTATAAAACTTTAATATACTATATACTATCTAGAATTCTTCCATATAGTTACATTGCTTTTACATTTAAAGTAAGTTTTCAAATATTTTTGAAATTACAGTAATTGGATTCACTACTCATCAAGATCTATGTTAGTAAATTTTGATTAATTTTGTTATCATTGTTCTAACTTATAAGTAATAAAATATGATTAAATTAGTTTTCTCACAACAGTTATTTTAAATCTAGATCAGAAGGCAATTTTACAGTTAGTTGCATTACTATTTTCATTATATAATTTTACAAACTTGTCCTTACGTTGTTGTCCAAATGTGTTCTCCTTACAGATCATGTAGTGCTTCAGTTAGTAGGTAGATGGAAATGCTAGCAACACATGCCTAGGTGTACTCACCCCATGCTGTGTTGACTCAGTTCTCATGATAATGTCTTATCAACCAAGGCCAGAAAANCATGCCTAGGTGTACTCACCCCATGCTGTGTTGACTCAGTTCTCATGATAATGTCTTATCAACCAAGGCCAGAAAAAAAGGAGGAAGAAATGATAACAAACCCATTATGGCTCAGAAATTATTACCGTTCTGCAAGTGCGTACAAACTAGAAGCAGAAATGCACAAGATGTAAAGAAAAACAAAATTTAGTTGATCTTAGAATTATAAATGTGATGTCACTATACCCTAACATATCTTATACCATAATAAAATCTCGCATCAAGGTTTACGTTCCTAGTATATACTTGATAGTTCATCAGAGATATTCAAATAAAAAAATTTCAGTTTCCTTNGCATCAAGGTTTACGTTCCTAGTATATACTTGATAGTTCATCAGAGATATTCAAATAAAAAAATTTCAGTTTCCTTTTCCATAACTTGGCCACTTCTGTAAGATAGTAACAGTGTTGTGAATTCAAGTCAACACCCAAAATTGTTTCCGTGAAGCAACTAAGATTCGCCAACATTACTCCAGCTATCATAAGTATCCTAGAAAAGGTTACAGTTTTTAAAACAAAAACTTATGTTTTAGGTATGTTGGGTGCGCATTGTATATGCAAGCACCCAACAGCCAAAACAATGTATGTACTGTGGAGTATGAATATTAAAGTTTTCTTTTACAGTCACTTGCCCAGTAGTCATTACCCATAGAATACTGAATGGATGCAGCAAAATTTGTATGCCTCAGTCCCTGTTATGGCCTTGAAAACATGCTAATAGATTCCTCACTTTCCCTCTTAACCAGTCACACTTNGTATGCCTCAGTCCCTGTTATGGCCTTGAAAACATGCTAATAGATTCCTCACTTTCCCTCTTAACCAGTCACACTTGATAGGCCAGTCAAGCAAGGAATACTGCCAGAAAGAAGAATATTACTATTTAATTTTCCAACCCTGAGACTGCGCCCTCTCCTCCATTCCTCTCCGAGCCATTTGACAGAGCTTTAGTATGCTCAGAAATGTTGTTCATGCCTTGAAATGCCTTGGACATATACAGAGCTCTGAGCCACAAAATATGATATCCGTACTTTGTTGCTGCCCAAGTATAACTCTGAACAGTGATACTTTTTACTTGGTATTTCAGTATGTCTGCAAAAGAAACATTAAACTTAATTAAATTTTTTTTTTTCAAACTTATATGCTTATCATAACTTACACAGGAATCATACTACTTCGAAACAAAAAACAAATTAGACTTCTAAGACCATTTGAAGTATTTCTATCAACTTTTAAAGTGTTTTATCATGTTAAATATATGCTTCTAAATCTACTGTATCTTGCCCATTCATCCTATATCAAACACTTTGCTGCACTCTTGACAGTTTACTTTGTGCCATGCTTCTCTGCCGTGAGAAAGTCATGTCTTGAATAACTGTTTCTCTAACAACAANCTTGACAGTTTACTTTGTGCCATGCTTCTCTGCCGTGAGAAAGTCATGTCTTGAATAACTGTTTCTCTAACAACAACATACCCCCCACTTTTCCCACATAAATCTTAATTGCTGATACCAAAAATATACTTTCCCTTGAAACACACACTCCACAAACAGAATNCTTGACAGTTTACTTTGTGCCATGCTTCTCTGCCGTGAGAAAGTCATGTCTTGAATAACTGTTTCTCTAACAACAATATATTAAAAACGCATACCCCCCCCTTTTCCCACATAAATCTTAATTGCTGATACCAAAAATATACTTTCCCTTGAAACACACACTCCACAAACAGGATCAACATGATANTCAACACGATAGTGTATTTCCACTCTGACACTGTGGGCCAAATGTGCAGTTGATATGTGATAGTCTAAGTAAGCCTTAACTTTCTGAATAATGTCACACAGACAGCAAATAACTGAGTAAATGTTAACGCACCAGGGGCGACGTCAGTACTCATTCTAACCTCGCCACAGCCCCCGCCCCCTTCCGAGAAGAAACGTTAAACCGTACACACCACAGGGCACCCTTGGAGCCAAGGGTTAGTCAAAGGCCAGTTTATGCCTCCTGCTGGTCCGCAACCCACTTTGCAACCTGGAGCGGTGCTCACCCCCTTCTGCCTTTGGCCGTGGAGGGGAAATGCAGCCCAGCTTCGGCCATTCTGCCAAATTTGCCACGTCTACACCGCCATCTCTGCTACCCGCACCCTCCATGCTGGCCCTGTGCTATGGGTATATACAGCCAGCAGACCAGAGTTCAAGGCTGACTCTTGCAGCTCTGTTGTAGAACATTACTCTGCTCGGCCACATACCGATTAGCTGATCCTCGCAGTGCAGTTGCAGAACGTCACTCTGCCCGAATGTGGACTGACATCACTTTTGTCTACTAGCTATTGCAGCTCCAGTTTAGTCTAGAACATCACGCTGCCCGATAGCTCACCGAAGCCACCCGCGCTTCATGGCTACCCAGCTAGCCATGCACGTTCAGCCACAAGTTCGAGTACCGAACCACTGGGGTCAATCTCACCCCCCGCACCTCCGCGTCTTCCAAGAATACGAGTTACTCTGGTTGACATCCTAGGATTGGCCCTTCAGGCCCTAGTAAGGGTTCAAGATGGTTATGTGTGTTTACTGTTTTGGCAATTAACAAGCATAAACCGATTTTGCTGAATTATCACTTGCAGCTACTATTCTTTCGCAACCTGCTTCATGCTATATCCTGCTTCGTCCAAGAGAACCTCAGACACTCTTGAAGGTGCAGGCACACACCACTGCCCCTATCCCTTCCTCATCAATAGGGAGCCCTGTCTCTGTGTTAAGTGCTTGGTTCTGCCGATGACTTTCCACCCAACCAACGTACTTGCAGGGAGACCGACAGCTGCCCCTGTTAGGGAGCTCCATCTCTTCGTGATGCTTGGATCTATGACGACTTCCTGCCTTCCTGAGTAGCACGAGAGCAAGAGACCCTATCCTGCTATTGTCCCCTGCAGTTAAGTGCTTGGATCTGCTGGCGACTTCCCGTCCGCTAAGTCACTTGCTGGATGCCAGTAGCCAGGCCTACCCACTACAACCACCTGCCTGCACCTTCTTCCTTTCCGGCTGTGTCCACCCTTATGGTGCACCAGTTATACTCAGGCTCTCTACCACACAGCCACAGTCCTCCTCAGGACTCTCCAAGACCTACCAGTCTTCTAACAGATCTACACCTTCCCTACCACAGCAGCCAAAGAGTCGTCGCTACACACTGACACTTGCCATCAAGAATCACCACACCCAACACATACACAACACGTGGTGCCCCGGGTCCCTTCAGAACAACAAACCACAATTAGGGTCCAGTTGTTTTCACAAGTACTTAATTTGACAGCTCTTGTTCGCTCTTCAAGCCACGCTCCTCAAGCCGACAGGCACCTTCACATGTCTTGCTCTTGTACAAAGTCCATTGAACACCTAGTGTGTGAAGAGGTAGGAGGTAGTACAAGTTACCGTGTTTCTGTTGTCAAGGGAATAAAATATGTAATCTAGCTAACTTCTGTCTTTCTTTGTTATGTAGTGAACATGTGCCTTTTTCCCAACCTGGTAAGTGTCACCCTCGAACGAAGCAGCAGGGGACCGTGAATTGGCAACAGTTTCCAACATAGAGTAGGACTGCGGGCAGCCCCTAACCAGGATTGCACGTACGTCACACACAGAACAAGCTCAATGGCCACCCATACTGTGGACCCAGTACGTAAAGTTACCTGGTGCACAAGTACGGTAGAGCCCAACCATTAGAAAGATACATGAAGAAGCATCTGGGCCAACTAAGACAGCTAACCCATTTCCTCCAGAGCATATAAACTCACTGGAGAGGTGCCAGGCCTGATGAGGCTTGACCCAGGTATATCTGGTACACTTTAGCTAAGGGTTTGTTGCCTGCCGCACTCTACAGNGCCGGTACCCCGGTCACCAGCAGGCGACAGCCAAGTCAGCCTGCCAAGCCATCTGCTCCAGCCGGAGCCAAAGTCTTCCAGCCAGGGCCAGCGTCTGCCAAAAGGGAGCGACACCAGCGTAAAGCTAGCCCAAACCCATGTGTCCAACGTCTGGGGACTTCACCTCGCCTTAACAGATTTTGTACCAAGTAGGCGCCCGACGCATCCTACATTATATGTGGGATGAGTGTGAGGCCGACGGGTCATACTACAGACGCCTCCGCAGTAGAGTCCGCCCCCAACCTTCACAACTGACCTGGCGTAGAATTAAAAACACCTCGCTCTTTGATGTGACGTCACTCTCCCTAGGCCGTCACATGTAAAGCAAGTCTTTGAATGAAGTCTACTGTCAAATTTTTGGAAAGTTCTCAAATAATAACCCAAAATAATAAATAACAACACCATACTTAAATAATTTACAAATTTATTCCAAATAAAGTAGAAAAGGTTACAAACTGAATCCATATACAGATGGAGNGTAAAGCTAGCCCAAACCCATGTGTCCAACGTCTGGGGACTTCACCTCGCCTTAACAGATTTTGTACCAAGTAGGCATCCTACATTATATGTGGGATGAGTGTGAGGCCGACGGGTCATACTACAGACGCCTCCGCAGTAGAGTCCGCCCCCAACCTTCACAACTGACCTGGCGTAGAATTAAAAACACCTCGCTCTTTGATGTGACGTCACTCTCCCTAGGCCGTCACATGTAAAGCNACGTCACTCTCCCTAGGCCGTCACATGTAAAGCAAGTCTTTGAATGAAGTCTACTGTCAAATTTTTGGAAAGTTCTCAAATAATAACCCAAAATAATAAATAACAACATCATACTTAAATAATTTACAAATTTATTCCAAATAAAGTAGAAAAGGTTACAAACTGAATCCATATACAGATGGAGTGAACACAGAGGTATAGTTGATGCAAGGTGTATAGATGACTCAATCAGAATATTGCTCAATTTCAGTTTTCCCGCAGTAATGCCATCTGTATGAGAGGCATCACCACAATGGATGATAGGTCGGCAACAACTGCCTGTGAATAAACCAACACCACCATTAATTCTAACCAACTTACAAATGAATCAAAAGAAATTAAAACTCACTGCAACACCAAATTTTCAAAGGTACAACTGACATTCTCAAAAACATGTAGAACACATACTGTAGGGCATAAAAATTTTTTTCTTATCACCTCAAAGTTACCCTAATGAAATTCCATGCCTGAAACTTACATATCGTTCTCATTAATTATANTTTTTTTCTTATCACCTCAAAGTTACCCTAATGAAATTCCATGCCTGAAACTTACATATCGTTCTCATTAATTATATACTGTGATTCAAAATTCCCTTCAGATTTTCGTAGGTTTATTGTCAAAAAATTATTAGACATAGAGCAAAAATATGTATGCATTTTAGTACATTCAGAATCTCTCCAAGTTTTTATTCATAGCCGGTGCCATCACGTAAATGTAAATTTAACTGCTAGAGGGCAGCTGTGATAGTAATGCAAAAATGGCATGCATGAGTAAACAAAAAGCTTACTGCATCTTAAAATTTGCTAAATGTGAGTCAGTTGTGATAATAAAAAGGAAATTTCGAATGGAATACTAAACAGAACCTACAGGCACGACATTGCATGTGTGGTACAACAGGTTCAAGGACACAGGATGTGTGTGCAACGCACAACAAACTGGCCGGCCAGGACCATTTGTTGAANGTGGTACAACAGGTTCAAGGACACAGGATGTGTGTGCAACGCACAACAAACTGGCCGGCCAGGACCATTTGTTGAAACGGTAAACCGTGTGCGAGAAACATTCGCTTCGAGCCCTATGAAGTTGACACATCGCGTGAGTTAGCAATTGCAGATGTTGCAGCCAACTGTGTGGTATATTCTACGCAAATGTCTTCACATGAAATCATACTGGGTACAGTTGTTGCAGGCAATGAGTCCCAGGATCACAATCCATTTTCAATTCTGCATGGATTTTCCAAAGGCAGCTAGAGGAAGGTGGTTTTGTGGAGAAAGTGATTTTTGGTGACAAGGTCACATTTCATTTGTCCGGAAATTTGAATAGTCATAATTTACACATTTTGTGCATGAAAAACCCTCATGAAATGGTACAAAACATCCACGATTCCCCTAAAGTGAATGTGTTTTAGGGACAAAGTTTACCTAGACATGTTGCAACTGTGCCTAATGCCACAATTACAGGAAGACAGGGAGGACTTTATTTTGCAACAAGATGGAGCTCCTNCCTAATGCCACAATTACAGGAAGACAGGGAGGACTTTATTTTGCAACAAGATGGAGCTCCTTCACATTTCTATAGGCAAGTTTGTGCTTGCCTTAATGCTATACATCCTGGTCGTTGGTTTAGGTGTGCTTCACCACATTACTCTTTGTCTTNACAAGATGGAGCTCCTTCACATTTCTATAGGGAAGTTTGTGCTTGCCTTAATGCTATACATCCTGGTCGTTGGTTTTCGTGTGCTTCACCACATTACTCTGTGGCCTCCATGCTCACCCAACTTAACCCCATGTGATTTTTTCTATGGTGTTACGTATATCAAAGATTGTGTGTTTGTACCCCTTTGCCAAATGACTTAGCACAGCTGCAAGAAAGGATCATGTGTGAAGTCACTGGTATCGACCATGACATATTGGGATGAGTATGGCAGGAACTTGATTACAAGATTGATGTCTGCTGCATCACTAGGGGTGCACATTAAGCACCTGTAGAGTGCATTAAAAAAACTCACTGTATGTGTAACAGTTTTTTTACAATAATGTCTGTAACCCCAGAGGGACTTATGAATCACAGTGCATAAAATAAAAATTCAGCATGGAAACTTTTTTACTGAGTCTGTAAGTCATTTGTCAATCCCTTTATCTGGAAAATGTTTAAGAACAAGGCACAGATGCACAACAAATAATAATAACATTTGTGTTGTATTACAACACCAGATTTGTATGGCCATTAAAAATACAAAAAGAGAAACAACAATTATTATTACAAAAAAGACTAAGTTAAGTGTATCCCACAAACATTTGGTCTCCTTTTCTTTTTGAGGCAAACTTTTGAAAACAACATTTCCTTCTGAAACAATGAAACAACATATTTTGTTTATAACCAAATTGCCAATTTTCATCTGATGCACATTTTCATATTTGTTGAGAGTATGAATCAGAAATAATTTTTTTGATTTTGAGATCATCTGCGAAAAATGTTACATTGGAACACTTAATAATAACGGGAAAAAATTCTATATTAAGCAAGACTATTCTAACTGCAACAGTAAATGTAAAAATAACTTACAGTAGCTTCAATGATAAATTTTTTTCTATAGAATTATACTTTAAATATTCTTGAAAGGTAGTAACCAAACCAAAATCCAAAATACACATTGCTGGAAACTTTTACTTGATAGGCAGAAAAATAAAAAAAATAAAACCTGAAAATGATTAAGATTCATAATCTTATTTATGTATCACTAAATAAATTATAAATGCAATATAATAAAATTTCTACATCAATATCTGTATAATTATGCATTATTGTTAATTACATCTATAGAGTATGTATAAAAATAAAAGCAATGAATCTCAAATATTAAAAAAAAAATTGTACTAGAAATAAATTTACAAAACCTTGGCCCAAAGAGAAAGTAATCCTTATAGTGACCCTTGGTTAATGCAACTGAATTTAAGTACATATTAATGTGTATATTTTTTATGACAATAAAGATGAGATCCACATTTTTGCTGTACAATTTGGCAACAAAATGACATAATGAAATACTTGCTCTATTAAATGATATCATTTGCACGATTGAAGGTGAGACAGTACTTTGACCTTCCAGTCAGCAAACTAAGTTTAACAGAGTATGTTGGTAAAATGTGTAAGTGCATGAGCCAAGGTACGTAACGCAACAGGACGTAGGGGCAGTCACCTCAATGGACTGCAGGGTATCAACTTGCAGTAAGTTGTCCTTGCGGAAGCTGAGGATGGCCGCAGCAAGGACAGGCAGTATTTCGAGCGAGTCGTATGCCAGGATGGCATCCCACAGGTATAGCAGCTGTTCAGGAGGCAGATGGCCACTGAAGGCCCGCATCAGCCACTTGAATACCACCCTCACCATACTGTCTAAATTACAGCCCGTGTTTAGTTATTATGTAAGATATAATTTTAATAAAGAACAAAAGTTTGGCACTGAAAAATGCTAAATTTGGGGGTGTGCAGTGCCTGCCCCTCGAGGTTAGGGGGGAAGCCACTCCACTCAGTACCTATTCCCATCCTTTCTCTTTCCATTTCCACCCCTCCNTAAGTACCTATTCCCATCCTTTCTCTTTCCATTTCCACCCCTCCCATCTCCCTCCCCATCAGAGATTGATGACACAGGATACATTTTGACGCTTTCGACTTTTGTTTGTGCACTGTTTCCACACATTTAGAAACTGTGGTTTGCAATTTGGCACCAAGGCATCTNCATTTTGCCGCTTTCGACTTTTGTTTGTGCACTGTTTCCACACATTTAGAAACTGTGGTTTGCAATTTGGCACCAATGCATCTTTTAAGGCCAAGTTTAACTCAGCTTAAAGATTTTTGAAAATTTTGAGTTTTTAANGCTTAAAGATTTTTGAAAATTTTGAGTTTTTAAGGGGGGGGGGGAAGAGGATTCGATTTTTTTATTCCAAATATTTCTGAAAAGGTGTGACCAATGGCATTCTAATTCAAACCATGTTCCTAAAGCCTATCATTTCAGATGGTTTCACAGTGTACTGTCGACCTTACCTTAACTGTACGAATTTCAAAATGCTATATTTCGTAATTAATTTAAGCAATGCAACAGGACTTAGTATGCACACTTAGGGTACCAACAGCTTTAAGCCACTAAATTAGTGGGTACCTATAACTGTTTTTAATATTTTTNCAGTATGCACACTTAGGGTACCAACAGCTTTAAGCCACTAAATTAGTGGGTACCTATAACTGTTTTTAATATTTTTTAAAATTAGGGGGGAAGGAGGGAAGAGGTATTTTTCAAAATTTGTTCCCTTCTCACCAAATTTCTTTGGTGAGTTCTTCCCTAGCCATTCTCAAGTATTGTGTAAGAATTTTCCAGTTTACACTCCTTTTTCCTAATTATCCCCCTTACTTAATGCCCGTTGGATACTGAAAATTGTGCGTCAAGAAATTGCTATATTTGATGCCTATTCCCACCTTATCCTTAACAACTTTCATGGAAAGCTGAATTTTCCATTAAGCACTCTCTCCTTCTCCTTTCCAACCCCCCCCCCCC
>NQII01000553.1:34299-47275 GCA_002778355.1 Clitarchus hookeri | reverse complement strand
GAGTTTTGCTGATTCCTACATTTGAGCGCTCGCTGTTTCCACATATTTCGGCCTAAGAATTTGAACTTTGACACAGAGGCTTCTTTTGAGGGGGAGTAAGACTAGGGGTTTTAGAAAATTTTGAGTTTTTTATTTGGGTCAGTTTTTGATTTCCAATACAGTGGAGTCTTGGTTAACCGTCACCCTTTTAACAGTGAGTTTCTGTTAACCGTCAGTAAACTGACATGACAAGTAAAATAATAAAATTGGATATAAAAAACAAACTTAAACTAAAAATGAAATAATTTTTTTCTCGCTTCATATTAGACCAAATTAAGCACATTATTGAGTTGAACAATACGTATACTGTACTGTAATACATACTTTTGTCAATGAATACCCAGTAAAAATACATTCTGTGTGGTGCGGAATGCGAATGACTCACGTTTGTTGTTTATGTATAACCTACATATGTATTTCGTAGAATCGTTCTGTCCTCCTCACCACCCTACCGGAATTCCTAGACACTCATCCGCCCTTCCATTTCTACAGTCAGTTCAGTAGCGGTAGTCACTTAGTCAGCAAGTCATTGTCCTCAGTTTGTTGTCAAAGTGTAGTGTGTTTAAAAATGTCTGAGAAACGGAAACGTCTTGTATTGGGACTTAGAGTTTTTGAACTTTAATATTTTGCTGACACATTTCCTCTTTCGCGCTCAAGTATCGCTCCGCCATATGGAATCGGGCGGATGACAGTCAATGATGTTAAGAAAGATGCAGATAAAATTGAAAGTTGATGAGGAACTTAAGTGCAACACAGGAGGTAGAATGTTTAAGTGAACAAGAAGCGGATCTATGTGAGTTCCTAACGGGGTTTTATTAATCGGTGTCTGATGCTGAAAACATGTTTTCCAAGTGCATTGAATGGATATTACTCCTACGTAAGATATGCAACACGGCAGCAACAAAAGCCCGTGGAGTATTACAACAAAGGAAAATTACGGACTTTTTTTGGTAGGATTATACTACTGAACATATACATAATAGTACTGTATTCAATTCTGTTATTTTATCAACATAATAAACCAAAGTATACAATATTTAATATCAAATACATACTGTGCTGTACATACTTCTATTGATTGCTACCTGTTTAAAATATAGTGCTAAATATCGTATACATNTATTGATTGCTACCTGTTTAAAATATAGTGCTAAATATCGTATACATTATTATCGCTAGTATCTGTCGTGTCTTTGTGAAAAGAGGCAGGGGGGAAGGGGGGGGGCATTTCTATTATCCGTCTATTCTCTCAACCGTCATGGTGACGGTCCCGAGACTGACGGATAATGGANCTATTATCCGTCTATTCTCTCAACCGTCATGGTGACGGTCCCGAGACTGACGGATAATGGAGACTCTACTGTATTTCCAAAATGATTTGACTTATGGCATTTCAATTTGACAAGCTCACTTTCACATTGCCTCATGGTGTATNTTTCTCAAAAACTTGAAATTATAAAACGACTGTGTAAAGGAGAAAGCGCGACAAGTATCGCTCCGCCATATGGAATTGGGCGGATGACAGTCAATGATGTTAAGAAAGATGCAGATAAAATTGAAAGTTGACGAGGAACTTAAGTGCAACACAGGAGGTAGAATGTTTAAGTGAACAAGAAGCGGATGATACACTCAACGATTGCCCCAAAATAATTAGCCACAGTGATGCTGAAAACATGTTTTCCAAGTGCATTGAATGGTACGAGCAACAAGAAGAGGCAGATGCTACACAGATATTACTCCTACGTAAGATATGCAACACGGCAGCAACAAAAGCCCGTGGAGTATTACAACAAAGGAAAATGACAGACTTTTTTTGGTAGGATTATACTACTGAACATATACATAATAGTACTGTATTCAATTTTGTTATTTTATCAACATAATAAACCGAAGTATACAATATTTAATATCAAATACATACTGTGCTGTACATACTTCTATTGATTGCTGCCTGTTTAAAATATAGTATACATTATTATCGCTAGTATCTGTCGTGTCTTTGTGAAAAGAGGCAGGGGGGAGAGGGGGGGGCATTTCTATTATCCGTCTATTCTCTCAACCGTCATGGTGACGGTCCCGNGGCATTTCTATTATCGGTCTATTCTCTCAACCGTCATGGTGACGGTCCCGAGACTGACGGATAATGGAGACTCCACTGTATTTCCAAAATGATTTGACTTATGGCATTTCAATTTGACAAGCTCACTTTCACATTGCCTCATGGTGTATTGTCTACCCCACCTACTAACCTGTACAATTTTAAGGGGGAGTTGAATTTCAAACTGCTATATCTCCTAAACGGTTTGAGCTATGGCAACAGGACTCAGTACGCATGCTCAGAAACCCGACTGCTTTAGGTCATTAAGACAGCAGTTAGGGTGGCAGGTATCTGTGACTTTTGTTAATTTTTTTGAATTGCTGGGGTTTGGCAGTTTTTGAAATTTTTCTTTGCTCACCTATACTTATTTTGTTGGTTCTCCCTATCCGTTCACTAATGGTGGGTAAGAATTTCTTGGTTTACACTAATTGTTCCTACTTTTTCCTCGATTCACCTGCAGCAAATAGCATTTGAAACCTGCGATTTTGGCCACTGTGGGTTACATAGGCCGTGGGTTTGGCTACTGCNCCTCGATTCACCTGCAGCAAATAGCATTTGAAACCTGCGATTTTGGCCACTGTGGGTTACGTAGGCCGTGGGTTTGGCTACTGCATGTTACGTTAACTGTGTGTTGAGCTACGGATTACATTGGCCATGGTTTCTACTTCTCCAGGTTACATCAATATCTNATTGTTCCTACTTTTTCCTCGATTCACCTGCAGCAAATAGCATTTGAAACCTGCGATTTTGGCCACTGTGGGTTACATAGGCCGTGGGTTTGGCTACTGCGTGTTACGTTAACTGTGTGTTGAGCTACGGATTACATTGGCCATGGTTTCTACTTCTCCAGGTTACATCAATATCTNGTGTTACGTTAACTGTGTGTTGAGCTACGGATTACATTGGCCATGGTTTCTACTTCTCCAGGTTACATCAATATCTTCATGCACACGTCGCCTGATTCACCCACACAAAATAATTGCATAGAGTTTCATGAACACGATCCCTGATTTCCTTAATATATGAAAACAAATCGCTGATAATGTTACAATTGCAGTTTAATTTTTATTTACAACTATGATACCAAGCCTTACTTCTACCTAAGCAGTTGCTGTAAGGAAAGAATAATTGCAGTTTGGCTTTCTGGAAAACTCTGATACAGCTGAGAGATGGTCTGACAGATGTCTCAAAAGTGACTTCAGACTATCATTCTGTTCACACAGGCTTAGTACCTGACATCATGCATCTCATCTTTCTACCATAGGCATTTTAAATAGAAATCATGTACAGTGGAACTGCGTTATAACGATAGTCGACAATGGCGAAATTAATTATCGCTACAGCAAAGTATCGTTATAACAAAATTTACCGTATCCCACAATTTTTTTGTTATTGTATTTGCCCTTGTAGATCCTGTGTTTAATTAATGCCGTAAACTACGCGTATGCAGCAACAAGTTAATACACAAAAAATTGAGACGTCTGACAGCGGCATTATGTAACGACTGGCAGGCGTGACCTTGCTTCCTCCTCCATTCTTCTTCTCCTCCTCCAATATAATGGAAGAGGCATGAGGGAGTTGGACAACACACGTATCTGTTCAAANCCTCCATTCTTCTTCTCCTCCTCCAATATAATGGAAGAGGCATGAGGGAGTTGGACAACACACGTATCTGTTCAAACGTAAACAAATGTAGCTTTATGGTAGGTTAGAAAAATATTTGGACAATCAGGAATAATATTTTGAAGGAAATGAAAAATGTCAGCATTGAAAACAGATATTTACAACAAATGAGAAACTTATAATTTTAACTTGTTTTACTATGGAAAAGCGTGAATTATTGGCATAAGTTTACAATTGTTTACTTACTTGGGCACAAAATTTACATTACCTTTATTTTTCCACTACTTTTATCCTGCAGAATTCACAGTCTTTTACACTTGTACACACATCTCATAGATTGTACTTCACAATTGCATACATGCTCTATTGATATTTCTGCTCAACTCAACAGTATAATTCACGNCATCTCATAGATTGTACTTCACAATTGCATACATGCTCTATTGATATTTCTGCTCAACTCAACAGTATAATTCACGGAACAGTATGTAGGCTACTATAGTTGGATGCCATTCCGAATACGTTTTATTTTTGTTATGACCACAGAATTTACTAGTTATGATTCTGTTTATTTTATTGGTGGCGTGGGGAACTCTAAAATTAACGTCTTTCATGAGACGTGATTGTTTTGCGGTTCTACTCATGAGAGTGTGTTTTGATGATGCAGTGGAAAATTTTGTTTGATACGGAAATAAAATTCAATTTTAACTTCATCGAAAGAACTAAATGCGATAAATGTGTCACTGTTTGTACCGATGCGGGAAATACTCAACACACAAATATTGTTGCATTTTTCATATAATGAATTACACTAAAAGGGTGTTTAAATGTCCACGCNGAAATACTCAACACACAAATATTGTTGCATTTTTCATATAATGAATTACACTAAAAGGGTGTTTAAATGTCCACGCACCAACAAATGAAAAAAAAAAAAAAACATAAAAGATAGAGAAGAAACGGAAACATTATGGGAAGAGCTCGCCCAAATGATATCCAACATCCCTGATACACATATTAAAATTTTGCTTGGAGATTTCAACGCGAAAATAGGACAAGAAAAAATATATTGTACAGTGGTGGGAAAATGGCCAGCTCATATATTAACAAGCAAGAATGATCAAAGATTAATTGAACTTTGTGTAGACCATGGACTTATTATGAAAACCACAAGATTTAAGAGACAACCGCACAAACTAATGACCTGGAAATGCCGTAATGTAAAATTGGGTGAGTTCCAGATAGATCATGTAGCCATGGATAAAAATTGTCACAAAGAAATTTATAATGTCAAAGTCCTNTTGGGTGAGTTCCAGATAGATCATGTAGCCATGGATAAAAATTGTCACAAAGAAATTTATAATGTCAAAGTCCTCCATGGGGTAGACACGATTCAGATCATTATATCTCAAAGATAAAAATCAGGTTAACACAAAAAAAAAACACACAAACCATCCCAATCCAATAGGAGGAGGAAATATGACCCTAGTTATTTAATAAATAATGCAGAGTATTTAGAGGGATCCAAAACATCTTTAAGCGAAAAACTGGGGATGATAATTAATAAATTGAAAAACTTAGCTGAGGAAATTGCTCNATGGGGTAGACACGATTCAGATCATTATATCTCAAAGATAAAAATCAGGTTAACACAAAAAAAAAACACACAAACCATCCCAATCCAATAGGAGGAGGAAATATGACCCTAGTTATTTAATAAATAATGCAGAGTATTTAGAGGGATCCAAAACATCTTTAAGCGAAAAACTGGGGATGATAATTAATAAATTGAAAAACTTAGCTGAGGAAATTGCTCCCATTAGAAGGAGAAAGAAACATATCTGGTGGAACGAGGATTGCGACAAAGCAATTCAAGAAAGGCACAAGGCATGGTTGAACGACCAACAAAGGAAAACTGAAGAATCCCAAAAAGAACTAATCAATGCTAGAAGACAAATGGCCAAAGAAATTAGAAGAATTAAAAGAAACCATCAAAAAGAAACAGTAAAATCCATAGATGAAGCATTTAATCAGCATAAAACAAGGGACTACTACAGAACATTTAGGCAATATCAATCAAAGTATACTCCACCCACACTTATGATGAAAAATAAAAATGGGAAAATGGCACACAGCAATCAAGACAATGCCAAAATTCTGGCCGACCACTTCAAAGAATTGCTCAACTGTGAAGAACCAGAGGAATATTTAGAATTTGACCCTTATCCAAAAAATAAAACACCACTAGAAAAGGTTATACCACCAGATTTCAACAAAGTGATCNCTTAGAATTTGACCCTTATCCAAAAAATAAAACACCACTAGAAAAGGTTATACCACCAGATTTCAACAAAGTGATCAAAGCAATTAGCTCGCTCAAGAACTACAAAGCACCAGGAGAGAATCAACTGGCTGCAGAGATATGGAAGAATGCAAATGAACAAACCGTCCATAACCTACACAAACACATCATAGACATCTGGAATACTGAGAAAATGGGACTTCTTACCTTGTGTCGCTATTTCCACCCATTGCACAAAAAAGGTGATAGATCGGATCCAAATAATTATTGGGGGATATCTCTAACTGATGTCACATATAAGATTTTATCTAAAATTATATACACAAGAATACAAGAACAACTCGACCGAAAACTTGGAGAATATCAAGGACGATTTCGACCAGGAACAAGCTGTCCAGATCAAATCATCAGTCTTAAGTGGATCAAGAAACATCAAAGAGTTCAAAATAAGAATTTGGTCATCACTTTTGTTGGCATCAAGAAAGCATATGACAGTATCCATCGTGAGTCACTACTGAAAATCGTTAAGGAATTCGGCTTACACCAAAAACTAATCAACCTTATCGGAATGACCCTTAAAAATACTAAATCAAAAGTTAAATTCAGAGGTGAATTCTCTGAACTATTTGAAGTCCGAACTGAACTTCGACAGGGAGATGGACTCTCACCATTACTGTTTAACTGCGCATTAGAGAAAGTCATGAGAGAGTGGAGTAAGAAATGCCAGCCAAACATCAAGATTGGCAAAACTATTAAGCTTAATTGCTTAGCATTCGCAGACGATCATGCGCTACTTTCAAATAATGTATAAGAAGCTAAACTTCAAATTGAAGAACTCGAAAAAANGCATTCGCAGACGATCATGCGCTACTTTCAAATAATGTATAAGAAGCTAAACTTCAAATTGAAGAACTCAAAAAAAAAAGCAGCAAAAGTCGGACTACAAATTTTGTTCGAACAAACAGAAATGATGCCAACCTTCAAGGTTGAAACACCAGCCNAGCAGCAAAAGTCGGACTACAAATTTTGTTCGAACAAACAGAAATGATGCCAACCTTCAAGGTTGAAACACCAGCCATCCAACTTAAGAATAATAAACAAATTAAGATTGTAAATAAATTCAAGTACCTGGGTGAAATTATAACCTGGAACTCAAACAAGAAAGTATCGATAGAAAGCAGAACAACTAAATTGAAACAAACACAACGAATCACCTGGCCAACCTACAAGAAGAAATCTCTCTTGAGGGGAAAATTAAAACCAAAAACAATTGGTTCAAAGAAGTCCAGGATGATTTAGGAGAGTTAGGTATAACAATTGATGGGGAGGAAAAAAAAAGTGTGTTTATTTAGGTGACGTACATATGAAAACCTTGCGTATGATTTAGAACTTTGTTATAATGTCAACTGTTTTTATTTTATTAGCACACTCCATAACTTAAACAGAACTAAGGTTTACAAAAACCGTAACACATAAAGCTACGCTCACAATTTAAATCTGCTCAACATAAGATGCAAAAAAAATGCACAAACCATTATAAACAATATAACATTGTCTAGCAACTGTTAGACGTAATCATGCTTTTTCCCTTACACACCTGGCACGGGGAGAAGCGGCAAGCGGCAGTCTTCCTACCCCCATAACATAGAAGGAGTGGTAGGCGGATAGCGTCTCGCCGCCCCTCCTACATTCAACAGTACATACCATTCCCCTCCGACCCCTCCTAGTCTATATCCAACGTACCCCCCATCTTTCTTGTCCTCTACTAACTCCACTTCCGATCATACCTATCCCCTTTCGTACCCCTCCTCCCCTCACTACAACACCCTCATGCACCTCTTCTCATGCTCCTCCATCTGACGCAAGTGATGCCACGTGACACAGACTAACANCACTACAACACCCTCATGCACCTCTTCTCATGCTCCTCCATCTGACGCAAGTGATGCCACGTGACACAGACTAACAAAGGCTGGCTCGGGCGTGGTAAATGGGTGGATGTCACTTGCAATGCAACGTGTTTAAACATTTTAAAAATACGAGTTTACTAACGTTCGTATTGCTATAGTGAAAGGTTTCATTAACAGACTTGCGTTATAAACGAAATTAAGTACCTTTCAAATTATAGGGCATATGACAGTGCATTTAAAAACTATCGCAATGGCAGATGTGATGATATAGGTCATACTCGCAATAACGTGGTTCCACTATATGTAGTTCTCACATTTTATTCAGTAGATTCCTAATTCTGGGCAACCTAAGTGACNTCTGACGCAAGTGATGCCACGTGACACAGACTAACAGCATTGGCAGCCACACAAAAACAGTGTCTGATCACATCTACTTGCAGGTGGTACTTGCTGCTCTCTTTGGTGGCGTCAGTGAATCAGCAGCAGAATGCTCACAATCAATGGTAAGCAGTGTCTGGTTAGGTGGTGCGTTTATGTGAAGAGAAGGTAATACTGTATTTACCTTGGCAGGGTCTATGGCCCCAGTTGTATGCTGCCTGCTCTCATTCCTTGTGATACATCTTGCTCCTAATCGGTTCCATATAGGTCGGATAGCAACTTACTGACTTTAACTACAGGGTACATCATTCATTTATCCATTCATCAAGTTAAAAGCTTAGGATGGAGAAGTGTGGGACTGGCTTTGCATAGGTAACAAAACAGGGTACAACCATATAATGAGGCAGGAATTTCCTTTCATAGCGTGATACACCCTGAAGCATTCTGTGCCTCCATGGCAATAACAATTTGAGGAGTAAACATATACTCAAACGCAGTGCACCCACTTAAGCATGCCACCCACGTCACTCAGTGGTTCTTTCACCAGAGCAGTCCAAGAAAGTGTTCCTACAACTTTTTGCTAAATTCGCAAGAGATGACAGAAGAAATAGTCGCAACATTATTCATTTGTGAGTTTCAAAGGACTATAATTATGTGTGACACCAAACCTTAAAAATTAATATTTTTCTATGGTGGAACACTGAAGAGCAATGCAAAACGTGGCACCTAGCACAGAAATCTACCCAAACAGCTATCTTAAGTCTACAATCGCCTCCTTCTGATGAACTNGATAGCAACTTACTGACTTTAACTACAGGGTACATCATTCATTTATCCATTCATCAAGTTAAAAGCTTAGGATGGATAAGAGTGGGACTGGCTTTGCATAGGTAACAAAACAGGGTACAACCATATAATGAGGCAGGAATTTCCTTTCATAGCGTGATACACCCTGAAGCATTCTGTGCCTCCATGGCAATAACAATTTGAGGAGTAAACATATACTCAAACGCAGTGCACCCACTTAAGCATGCCACCCACGTCACTCAGTGGTTCATTCACCAGAGCAGTCCAAGAAAGTGTTCCTACAACTTTTTGCTAAATTCGCAAGAGATGACAGAAGAAATAGTCGCAACATTATTCATTTGTCAGTTTCAAAGGACTATAATTATGTGTGACACCAAACCTTAAAAATTAATATTTTTCTATGGTGGAACACTGAAGAGAAATGCAATTCCCTTCAAAATGTGGCACCTAGCACAGAAATCTACCCAAACAGCTATCTTAAGTCTACAATCGCCTCCTTCTGATGAACTACACAATAACTTGTTCTCGCCTCTCCATACTTCTTAGTACATGAAGGACACAAGGCGCACTCAACCGGTTACAGTCAAAAACACACTAAATGTGTATGTATACACAACATATACAAATTAAGNGACACAAGGCGCACTCAACCGGTTACAGTCAAAAACACACTAAATGTGTATGTATACACAACATATACAAATTAAGTGTCATCAAACAAGTATATACACTAAGCATTATTCTTAGTGTAAACAGAAAACTTTCATGCTAAAGCAAATGTCATCTTTCTGAGAGAAAAATTGCAAGAAAGAGCTCTCAAACACTTACGGCTGCACGCTGACAAGCCGGAAGTGTACCCACAGCTCAGGCTCATGCCGCTGCAGGAGACGCTCAAACAGCAGGCACAGAGGCAAGATTCCCTGCTCATGAGATGACACCTCATGGAGGCGGAACCAGTAGCGCAGGTAAAACGCCCGGAATGTGAAGTACAGCTCCACTGGATTCTCGTACAGGTAGCACACTGGCATCGCTGCCAACATGTTTCAAACCAACGATCAAGAGCGAATGGAGAGCCCCTACTGCAACATAGTTGCAATCTTGAAAGCACGGTGAATAAGAAAATAAGAGAGAGATTTAGGTGGCACTAAACATCTAAGGTCTTTAGAGTCAATGGAGTTGAAACAAGGTGAAGATGATGCTGTAATAGAATATAATTACAGAGGAAACAGGAGACAATGTTTGCCATATTTCCCACACACAAAAATTGTATTTTAACCTTGCTGGGAATCAACCTGATTTGCATTGTGGGAGGTGAAAGGTCTAACCACTCCACCACCGTGGCTCAAATTAAGAAAATCGTTACTCTTTCTTGTTTGCAGCCCATTGACACACTATTAAAGCATACAGTCTTAACACTCAATTTTTTATAAAAACTATGTAATTATAATTTGTATGAGGTCTGATAGTCTGAGCAAAAATATATCTGCTCTTGGTCCAGAAAATAAAACTAGCTCAATAAACCAAACTGAGTCTTCTAAAAAAGACCCCTNAAAAATATATCTGCTCTTGGTCCAGAAAATAAAACTAGCTCAATAAACCAAACTGAGTCTTCTAAAAAAGACCCCTCCTGAACTAAAATACTTCCACTTCTGAAAGCATTTCTTAAAGAACTTATTGGGAATCTCCATAAGATGCTTTTTCACACTGGTCTTGATGTATTTTGTACTCACTGTTGACAGTTTGCTCTTGATCAAAAATAANCCATAAGATGCTTTTTCACACTGGTCTTGATGTATTTTGTACTCACTGTTGACAGTTTGCTCTTGATCAAAAATAATTATGCCCTGCTGGTCGAAGAAAACTGTCAACATTGACTTCACACTGCTTTGTGATTGCCATGCAGTCTTCTGCCATCAAAACTGTGGTCACTTCGACTGAGATGACTGTGTCTCCACCTAACAATTGTAACTGTAGACCCATAGCTAAGGCCCCCTAAAAGTGGTAAATATAATTTCCAAATTTCGTCATAAAAAANACAATTGTAACTGTAGACCCATAGCTAAGGCCCCCTAAAAGTGGTAAATATAATTTCCAAATTTCGTCATAAAAAACTGTTAAAAGAGGTACAAAAATTTACTTAAAAACATTAAGGTAGTAAATAAAAACATTAAAGTGGTAAANTAAAAAACTGTTAAAAGAGGTACAAAAATTTACTTAAAAACATTAAGGTAGTAAATAAAAACATTAAAGTGGTAAATAAAAACTTTACTGTTTGTCACAAATGTTTGGAAATCCAGTGCAAAAACCAAAAAGCAATAAAATTGTGTCTTGTAAATAATTAAAATGGAAATAATTCGTAAAAAAAANAAAAAAAACAGGATTTTCACATTTCACGTTATTGGCTAATAAAAAATTATATATTGTAATGACGCAATATATTAATTATCTGTATACGTGGTTCATGTTCTTTCGTTTTGTAAAGCTTCGTAATATTTTATCGGGATTCAAAATTAAAGCCGTGGTAGTTCATTTATCATGGTAGTTTGTTTATCGGACATATGTNGTAATATTTTATCGGGATTCAAAATTAAAGCCGTGGTAGTTCATTTATCATGGTAGTTTGTTTATCGGACATATGTTTGCTTTTTCAAAATCTTAGTTTTTGTTAAGCGTCAGCATTAGTGATATAAGCTTTCCAAACTGCAGGTCGACAGTTTTATTCTAGGTTTGATTATTTTTTACCGACGATGCAGTTTGGATGGCATTGCTGGCCGATGCCGGCTGCCCTGCCCTTATCTGAGGAGAGGGGAGGCAGTAGGCCCACAGCATAAATACTCTTGAGTGTCTGTGACCCAAAAAGAAATGTAACAACAAGCAGCCAAGGAAGACACATCGTGCGTGACGAATTTCACCCACACCGGCAAGCACCCGCAACTGCTAAACCTTTCAACTTAATTCTTTTTCGGCATATACTCAATTATAATCTAATAAATTCTTTCCGCCGGTGTGGGAGGTCGATAGGGTGTCAGGAGGTAACGGATGTCCCTCCTGCCTTCGTATTTTCTTCTTGCGAGGCAAGTTTTCGAGAAGTAAAATAATCAATTAAACGACTGTGGNTGTCCCTCCTGCCTTCGTATTTTCTTCTTGCGAGGCAAGTTTTCGAGAAGTAAAATAATCAATTAAACGACTGTGGCGCTGCTCTCTGTTGGTTTGCCTGTAAACCGGTTCATACTCTGCATACCTGACGATTGTATGTGAACAGTTTCAATNCGCTGCTCTCTGTTGGTTTGCCTGTAAACCGGTTCATACTCTGCATACCTGACGATTGTATGTGAACAGTTTCAATGGATTGATAAATAAAAGTACAAAGTAATAAACCAACATTGGACTTTATTTATATTTATTGGCGCCTGTAAAGTTTCATGTTACTATCAACTGANTACAAAGTAATAAACCAACATTGGACTTTATTTATATTTATTGGCGCCTGTAAAGTTTCATGTTACTATCAACTGAGCTAACCGAGTGATAATTTCCATTCATCATACCCAGATGTGGAATGCTACAAATATGGCGGCCATAACGCGCTGCTGCAACATTACATATTAATTCACATTAAAAATAGTATCTGATGATTACATTTTGAGACAGCACTACAAAATGTAAAAGATACAGTACAGAAAAATATATATAAATTTTTGCACAAACAGAGTTCACTACCGAAACAAGTGTCAAATTAATAAATGCCAATATATGTAGACACAAAAAATTAAAACTTCTAACTTAAGAACACACACAATAATTCACCACAGTGTTTTG
>NQII01000553.1:4651-32945 GCA_002778355.1 Clitarchus hookeri | reverse complement strand
TGAATATATTCCAACAAGCAAGCAAATTGCAGATTTGCTAACCAAAGCATTGGGTCCAAATAAATTCCAAGATTTTAAAAAACAGATGATTGGATTGTAAGCTTAAAAAAATTTTTTATTTGTGAATTTAATTTATGAAAGTTAAGCTAACCCTTCTATTGCCTTAAGTTAAGCTTAGTATTTTGTAATTGAAATCTTGATAGCTAAGATGTGATATTCATGTGAAATCATTTTTTCTTATCTACAAATGTTTGAATTTACAAATTTTTGAAATATTGTGATTACAAAATTAAGAGGGTTGTGTTGGAGGAAACTAATTTTGTATTTGGCAGTATAAACCGTGAGCTATGCTCTGATTGGTTAATGTCTAGAGCCCTCAGCCAATAATAAACATTCTCTGTTAGCTATTGTTCATCTCGTGTGTGTTGTTGTTGTGGTTAAAGTTCGTTGAATAAAACTTACATTTCTCGATCTGATGCGTGTTCTTTGTGTTAATAATTCAACACATAGCACTTCACAGTGTCANGAATAAAACTTACATTTCTCGATCTGATGCGTGTTCTTTGTGTTAATAATTCAACACATAGCACTTCACAGTGTCACATTCAGTGATACTTAAGTTGCTAAAATAGTTTATAGCACTACCCTCAGCTTCCGTTTGCTGAAAGAATTCAATCAGATCTTCAAGATATTCTGCAATGTACTCAACAGAATGAAACCAGGAGTTCCACCTGGTCATCACTGGTACTGGGAAGAGGGTGGCTTTCTTTTCCCCACCAGGATACTATTCCTTCAGGAAAGATACATATCTGTGTTTTCTCTAACGAGCATTGAGAAATGCTTGTTTGGCATTTTGAACACATGAATTCAATTGTGGCAGTGCAACACTCCACAAACTAGCTACAATGTCAAGTTTATGTTCCCAGCACTGAACATGAACCATGCTTTTGGAAAATATAACACTCAGAGTAGATACATATAGTCATGTAGCGTGCAGAGTCACTAACCACTCCTACAACATTTTCATATTTGATTTCATGCTGTACTACCACAGACAAAATTGCTCATGAACACTCAGTGCCATTAGCATTCTCCAGCTCTTTTATGCCACCAACAAACACACATTGTTCACCAAGTCTGAAAGAACACGTATCAAAACAACAAATACGCAGCACCCCATTCTGTTTGTGGTTTCATCACACATGATGCAAACTTTCTTGTTTTTTAAAGCCTCCTTTAATTGAGTGAAATGATCCTCTCCGATTTTTGGGACATAATTTTCCCTCAGGACCTGAGCTGTTGGAATATCTCCCGAACCTGAAATAAAAGTGAGAAATTGAGTAGGCCTACTTCTTTGTTTATTTTTAAAACTTATTAATTCCATCTAATTAACACAAGCTTGTGAGGAAAATTCAGACAAATTGCTGTATTTTCGGATTATATTTGTAATCAATAGAAAAAGGAACCTTAAAATTTGACATGTAGGCCTACATTGGAAACGTGACTTCAAAGCACTAAAAAAAAATTGTCTGTTTATGACATTTAGGATATGTTGATTTTATGGTAACCTATGAAGATAGATATTTTTTCATAAAGTGGGAAGACATCGTCTGTGCACCACTGTGCAAAAATATAAACAAAAAAAAAACAGATAGAAGAAAACCCTTCATTTACATGCTTACCTGGTACATATTTTCGAAGCCAATTTTTCAAGGACTCGTCGTCTGCCTTTTCAATAGGTATGGCTGCGAGCAACATTTTCATGAAGTCTATTATAAACTCTTGTTTATTTTGTTTCGTTGTCCGACTACTATCAATTGCGCTAACAATGCTCAGTTGTTTTGGGGTGCTATTGTTTTTTAGGTGGAATTCTTTTTTTAGTTTGTGCGAATCACCTTGTACATGATTTTTACAAGTCTCTTTGTGATGCCATTCCACACGGCTGTCGCAGTATTTACACATCATAGTTTTGTTTTTTCATTAAATACGAAGAAACCATTNGTACATGATTTTTGCAAGTCTCTTTGCGATGCCATTCCACACGGCTGTCGCAGTATTTACACATCATAGTTTTGTTTTGTTCATTAAATACGAAGAAACCATTACTTTTAAATTCCAGTTCCTGTTCATGCAAGGAAAGAATTTTTGGCATATTAAACAATGTCTCAGTATTAAAATATGTTAACACATGTAACAGAGAATCCACGCAAAAACAAATAGTAAAGTAAATACCAAATAAATAAAGTGCAAACTAGTGTTGTCCACTTAAGGTGTATAATCTATACTAAGCAAAGAATTAAGAGCATCAGGAACTATTCTTTTTTTGAAATACGAAATAGTAATGACTTCGACCTTATGCAAAAGAATAATTGAAATTTGTATTATAACTGTTTACAAATATACATCCCGCGTATACTATTCCACAGATGGTATCGTGATTTGAGAAAGTAAAAAAATGCAACATGTTACACAAAATGACGTCTATCAATGTGTACCTGCGGTGCGGCGGCGGGCATAAGAACTACGTAAGATATCTTTCTCTCGTACACCAGCGTAATTATTTTCTCATGTGCGGCATCTACGGCCGAGCTCAAACATGTTTACATTTTACACGTGCGCGATGAAGGATATTTTGTTTATGAACGTGAGTGAACAAATTATTACACGAGTGAAAAGCTATTAATTTGTTCTAATTTTTTTACCTCCTTAGAAATTAAGTTAAAACATTAAAATGTATTGTATGTTAACAAATTTCTGAATATGTTTTGGGGTTTAATTTTTTTTTTTATGCCAACATCTCGTAAATAAGTCGCACCTCACTTTCTGTAGTTGTTTTTTTTTTTTTTGTAAAAATGTGCAGTCTCATGCCGAGGTAATTGTTTAGAGTAGCGGCTTTTCTGTAAATAAAATAAAAAATCACAGAAAGTGGTATATTTCAACCCTACTAACTACACAGAACACGAATTTACTAGGGGCATTAACGTATTACCAATACAAACCACAAATACGATAGTGGGGAGGACTATGAAGATCAGGGAAATTGTGGGGTAAAATCACTAAAATTACACCCACAAAAATACAAAAACACCTCAATTTAACATTTGTCCACCCAATTTCGTAACATGTGTCCACCTAACCTAACTGAACCTAACCCCACAATGAGCGAATCACTAGTTTACATTTTAAATCTAACCTAGGATTGTAGGGTTTTAATATAACCTAGGATTGTAGGGATTTAATCAGACCTAGGTTTGTAGGGTGTTAATCTAACCTGGGATTGTACGGTTTTAATCTAACCTAGGATTTTAGGGTTATAAAGTAACAGTAAAACACACTGTAAGTATATGAATAAACTCACCTAGGTAGGCGGCAGGTACAATTCCATTGTCCTCGGCCAATTCAACTGTCGTGCACCTTACCTCACTCNTAGGCGGCAGGTACAATTCCATTGTCCTCGGCCAATTCAACTGTCGTGCACCTTACCTCACTCGACAAAACACCATAATCTACTAAAGGCAGGTTCATTGTGGGCGGTGTATCGGCTTATAATGCCACAGAAGCACTCGTTCTTGCACCCTCCATTTGTACATCACAAACCTTCGTACGGTCTGATTCAGACGTGCGCAACACACACACNCACTCGTTCTTGCACCCTCCATTTGTACATCACAAACCTTCGTACGGTCTGATTCAGACGTGCGCAACACACACACCACTCACCACGAACCGCACTGCCATGCATCTAAACTGTAACTAACATATGGTGACTTCTACACATCCACAGCCAATAAGGTGACAGGGAGATGCGCATTTGTTTACATTACTGCAGCATTACTCCATCAAACATCATGGCGTCCGACATAAACAAAGCGGACAAACTGTTTGTACTTTTATCTATTTTATTTAGTATGTTCTACTTATTTTACTATTACGCCCTCCGCAATATTAAAAAGGTAAGCTATGCAGAACCCATTTATGCTACTTTTGTGGGTCTAGGATGTTTCCTTCAGAAAAGCTGCTACTCTGAATAATTACCCATGCCGAAATACGGTATTTCGCCACCTAGTTTTAAAATGTGAGTGCGTGTTTGCTTTGCAATACTATAAACAAACTTGTGCTGGAAAACGTGGCTTTTTTAGCGCATTAAAGTCCGATATGCCATATTTCGCGTAAAAACTCAATTTTGCGACGATTTTGTATTTGTCGTCATTTATTCGCGATTGCAAAAAGTACATGGCCATACCCGTAGCTCATCTCCAGTAATGCTGATTTTCATGAAATAAGGGTCAGAATCGACACATTCCAGCATGTTGCGTACAACCTGCTAATGGGTTTCCTTATGCACTTAGTTAAAAGCTTTGGAAAAAATTTTGCTGGGACACAACATGCCATGATCTTTATTTAACATTGACTACACTGAACCAAATTATAATCACGCTTCATTCATATTCTCTTCAATATCTGACGATCTTCCATTGCTGCTATGCCTTGCGGGCTTTCTCGACCCTTTTTAGGCAGTTACGGCATATCTGTTCTGCTCCTGGAATTTCTGCGGGTTCCGTGTTTCATTCCCAATCCCTAGGATGTAGTAGGGTGTGTCCAAGGAGCAGTTCGCTAGGAGAGTTGCCTGTTGCCTCATTCTGCCGTCTCCTTAATGTGCCCGAACGTGAAGTCGTCAGTTTCCTCGACGTCACACATCAAGAGTTTTCATGGCGCCCAACTTGGTGCCACAATGTCTTATTAATTAGTTAATAAAGCAGAACCAGGCCAGCACAACACCGAGAAACAGTTAAACTAGCCGGGAGTCAAACTGAAAACCAGCCAGACTTCGGGGAGTCTGTAAACACCCCGTGGCACTCAATAGTAACTAGCAGAGCTGTCAGAATCCAATTTGTGTCTTGCTGACCAAGGCAAAACCTCCACCACAATGGAAGCCACCATTGTCAACCAAACCGAGGGGTGCAATATACCCACATGCCCCGGAGCGAGCGTTAACTTCATTAGTTGTGCATATTGCCAGAACAAATTCCACTACCTATGTCTAGGGTGGAATGACGAGCCCTGTTACACTCACGGGCAGAAATACCACTGTAATGAATGTCGGACCCGCCANCCCCGGAGCGAGCGTTAACTTCATTAGTTGTGCATATTGCCAGAACAAATTCCACTACCTATGTCTAGGGTGGAATGACGAGCCCTGTTACACTCACGGGCAGAAATACCACTGTAATGAATGTCGGACCCGCCAAACAGCCTACTGCAGCTGGCTTACCTGCGCTGAATAGGAAATTAACACGGTAAGATGTATTGTATGTGCGCAGACGTTTCATCACCTATGCATAAGCTAGCCAGACGAAAGAATCACAAGACAGGGCTTAGTATACACGTGTGAGGTTCGCCCACGCATGGAAGAATACAAACCAGATAATCCCGGCACTCATCACAGCATGACATTCACCAGGGGAAGTGATGAGCCACAATTACCAGAGTTTGTGGGAAGACCACATGAAGACCAGNTATGTCTAGGGTGGAATGACGAGCCCTGTTACACTCACGGGCAGAAATACCACTGTAATGAATGTCGGACCCGCCAGACTGCCTACTGCAGCTGGCTTACCTGCGCTGAACAGGAAATTAACACGGTAAGATGTATTGTATGTGCGCAGACGTTTCATCACCTATGCATAAGCTAGCCAGACGAAANACGGTAAGATGTATTGTATGTGCGCAGACGTTTCATCACCTATGCATAAGCTAGCCAGACGAAAGAATCACAAGACAGGGCTTAGTATACACGTGTGAGGTTCGCCCACGCACGGAAGAATACAAACCAGGTAATCCCGGCACTCACCACAGCATGACATTCACCAGGGGAAGTGATGAGCCACAATTACCAGAGTTTGTGGGAAGACCACATGAAGACCAGGTAGCATTTACCTAGGAATGCGAGCGGGAGTTTAGTGAAAACTAAGTCCCTGTTAAACAATGGACCGTTAAAACCCATCAACAATTGAAAGGAAAAGCNAGCGGGAGTTTAGTGAAAACTAAGTCCCTGTTAAACAATGGACCGTTAAAACCCATCAACAATTGAAAGGAAAAGCGCTATGCTGGTGGAACAAGTATGGAGAATTCATTACTGAATATGGGGCAACTTTGTTCACGCCTAACCACCCAGCTCTCGGGCGAAGAATTGCTGGCACACTTAACAACCGAGTTTCACAGTCGAACCCAGACTGCNGCCTAACCACCCAGCTCTCGGGCGAAGAATTGCTGGCACACTTAACAACCGAGTTTCACAGTCGAACCCAGACTGCCGAGGAAGAGGCTGAAATCTTCATTCGAAGGAAGGTGCAGATTTACTGCCAAATTTTCCCCAAAGGGGTTGAGGAAAGTTGTGTATGTAACATTACGCATATGCTGCTACCTAAATTATGAAATATTCTCAAACTTCACAGGCCGCAGTCAGTAGATGAATTAGTTGAGAGAGNATGCTGCTACCTAAATTATGAAATATTCTCAAACTTCACAGGCCGCAGTCAGTAGATGAATTAGTTGAGAGAGCTCACGAGATAGAGCGAAATTTCAAGGCACAGGCCATTCTAGACAAAACACGCAGCAGTAAGATGAGGTCGTTAAGCCTCCTGAGCCGAAAANAAATTTCAAGGCACAGGCCATTCTAGACAAAACACGCAGCAGTAAGATGAGGTCGTTAAGCCTCCTGAGCCGAAAAGGGACCCTTCCACTCCTCCTACGCCTACTTCGACTCTCCCTAAGTGCTGTTTCTGTCCGGAACAGCACTTTAACCGAGACTGCCCAGTTAAGCAGGCAGACCAAGGGCGAGCGAGGGAAGGGGGAACACCAGGTGCGCCTGAACCCCTGCAGCGAGGGACTGAAGTTAAAAGGACCCAGCCAGGCGGGAAACGCCGGTACCAGCGTGCAAAGCAGGCCACCACCACCAGGAAACACAAGCCCGTCTACATACAAACACTAGCAGAAGAATTTGACCCACCTGAAGCCCCACATATAAATGTAATGATTAATGGACATAGGGCATTCGCCCTTTAGACTCCGCCACTACGGAGAATTTTGTACAAAGTAATTTGCTCACCCCTGCCCAATGAGCTTCACTTCACCCACAAACCCGCCTAGTGCGTATGGCCGAGCACAACCAGACCCTTAAGGTCGCTGGCTGTACTACTCTGACAGTAGGGATGTGCTGTCACATAAACCAAACAGAATTCTTAGTCTCACCCGATATTACAGAGGAGGTAATCTTAGGGCAACCATGGCTATGCCAAAAACAGTGCGTTATGGATCACNAGTCTCACCCGATATTACAGAGGAGGTAATCTTAGGGCAACCATGGCTATGCCAAAAACAGTGCGTTATGGATCACGGTCAGTAATGTATCTATATCGGAGACAAGCACCGGGTGACCGTCAAATGGGAACACAGCTCGGATGCGGCGATCCCACCCCTGATTGCACCCAAATANGAGACAAGCACCGGGTGACCGTCAAATGGGAACACAGCTCGGATGCGGCGATCCCACCCCTGATTGCACCCAAATAAATTAACCACCAACTAGCAGAACCAGAATTCGCCCAACTTCGACAAATACTGGACAACCATGCTGGAGCCTTCGGCCAACGGGAATCACTACACCAGATGCGTAGTGTTAAACACGAGATTTGGCCCACCACTGACATGCCTGTTAGTAATGGACCCCACTGCGTATCTGCCGGGAGGTGACACCTCATTATGNGATTTGGCCCACCACTGACATGCCTGTTAGTAATGGACCCCACTGCGTATCTGCCGGGAGGTGACACCTCATTATGTCGCAAGTCCAGGCGATGAAGGAGCAGGAGATTGTGGAACCGTCAGACTCACCTTACAATTCCACGGTAGTTTTAGTCCCAAAGAAGGGCAGGCAGCTAAGATTCTGTGTGAATTCCAAGGAAATAAACGACGTTATGCATCCCATCGCACCACCGGCCATTAAACTTACCCACTCTCTCCAGGATATAGACGCCAAAATCTTCAGTGCCCTAGACATGCAGTCAGGGTACTGGCAGATTTCAGTGCATTCCGACAGCAGAAAGTACACAACTTTTACTACTCCAGAGGACGAAACCCTGCAATTCAGAGTAATGCCGGTCGGGCTGAAGAATGCCCCCGCCACCTTCTAGAGACTAATGTCCGCTTAGGTCCTTACGGGCTTTATAGGCCAGTTTTGCTTTGACTACCTCGATGACACATTTGTGTACNACTAATGTCCGCTTAGGTCCTTACGGGCTTTATAGGCCAGTTTTGCTTTGACTACCTCGATGACACATTTGTGTACTCAAAGTCCTGAGAAAAGCACTGCGGACACCTCCAGAGAGTACTAGAGAGACTCGAATTGCATGGCTTAACCTGTAAGATTTCCAAAAGCCATTTTGGAAAGACTACCATTGACNAGTACTAGAGAGACTCGAATTGCATGGCTTAACCTGTAAGATTTCCAAAAGCCATTTTGGAAAGACTACCATTGACTACCTGGGGCATATAGTCACACCCAAGGGGAACTACCGCCAGGCTGCCTAGATACAAGCCATAGAGGAGGCCAAAGAACCCAACAACAAGAAACAACTACGTCGCTTCTTGGGCCTGTGTAACTGGTTACGCGACTACATACCAGACATCGCCCAACAAATGGAAGGAAACACGTTGGCGGTGGGGAGAAGAACACCGCAATGCATTTTTCGACCTGAAGCAAAGTTTTCAGAACATTAAGCAACTCCACAGACCACAAGGAGNGAAGAACACCGCAATGCATTTTTCGACCTGAAGCAAAGTTTTCAGAACATTAAGCAACTCCACAGACCACAAGGAGATAGCCCCCTAATGTTGCAGACTGACGCCTGCCAGAACAGGCTGGCGGCGGTCCTATACCAAGAGGACTCCACCGGGCAACCCCAAGTCATTGCCTATGCCAGCACACGTCTGAACGCCACCGAACAATAATATGATATTAACGAACAAGAATGTCTCGCCGTGATCTGGGCGATGAGAAAATACCAATACCACCTAGATGGAAGACAATTCNCATTAACGAACAAGAATGTCTCGCCGTGATCTGGGCGATGAGAAAATACCAATACCACCTAGATGGAAGACAATTCATACTCTGAACCGACAGCACCCTACAATGGCTACGCGAGTCAAGAAATGCCACAACGAAATTAGGATCTTGGGAAATGTTCCTAACCNCGACAGCACCCTACAATGGCTACGCGAGTCAAGAAATGCCACAACGAAATTAGGATCTTGGGAAATGTTCCTAACCGAATTTTACTTTGAAGTGCAGCACTACGCAAAACCAATGACCTGCCCGATGCTTTATCCTCCCAGCTGGAACTCGACGGAGGCACCAAAGAAGACGCGGAATGGGACAAAATTACCCCCCTCCCCCCTTCTGGCTCCAACCAGAAACCCCGAAGAGCACCTCCGGCTCCTCCAGCTGCAACTCAGCAGATACCAAATAAGTTACCATCAGCAGAAGGATTCAGACAGCCNGAGCACCTCCGGCTCCTCCAGCTGCAACTCAGCAGATACCAAATAAGTTACCATCAGCAGAAGGATTCAGACAGCCAGGGTCTCCGCCAGGACATGCCCCAGAGGTTTGAACTTCGAGGTGACGTCGTCTGGTCTCGAAGCGGACAACCCAGGGCCCAATGAAAGATCTGGATATCATTCAACTTGAGGGCAGACCTATGCCGACACCACCATGACCACCCACAAACCAGTCATCCAGGCATTACAGAAACACTNTCAACTTGAGGGCAGACCTATGCCGACACCACCATGACCACCCACAAACCAGTCATCCAGGCATTACAGAAACACTAAGACATAGGAGAATGATAAACGTGGGACACGATAAGTGGGGACGTATGGCAGTACGTAAACAACTGCGAGGCGTGCTGTCGTGGTAAGGCCTATNTCAACTTGAGGGCAGACCTATGCCGACACCACCATGACCACCCACAAACCAGTCATCCAGGCATCACAGAAACACTCTAAGACATAGGAGAATGATACACGTGGGACACGATAAGTGGGGACGTATGGCAGTACGTAAACAACTGCGAGGCGTGCTGTCGTGGTAAGGCCTATCCCGTACCACAGCCAACAGTAAAACCCTGTCGACCTACACCACCTGGACCCACTTGGCAGCTGACCTAATAGGGCCATACCCGAGAAGAACTAAAGGTAATAGATACCTGTTAGTGGTAACAGGCCAGTTTTCCTGCTGGGTAGAAGCACATCCCCTACCAAGTTAGGAAACCCAGAACATTATACGGAAATTCGAGACCCAGCAGGCCATATTAACAGATAATTGCACCCTATTTACCAGCCACAAGGGGGGTAGACACATGGACGATCCCCCCATGCCACCTGCAAGCTAACCCCACTGAACAGAGAAATCAAGAGCTATAAAAGAGTCTCAGTCTCAGTGTGGGAGAACACNGGAAACCCAGAACATTATACGGAAATTCGAGACGGAGATATTTCCCCTCGGGGGTACCAGCAGGCCATATTAACAGATAATTGCACCCAATTTACCAGCCACAAGGGGGGTAGACACATGGACGATCCCCCCATGTCACCTGCAAGCTAACCCCACTGAACAGAGAAATCAAGAGCTATAAAAGAGTCTCAGTCTCAGTGTGGGAGAACACNTCACCTGCAAGCTAACCCCACTGAACAGAGAAATCAAGAGCTATAAAAGAGTCTCAGTCTCAGTGTGGGAGAACACCCCCATTGGAACAAGCACCTGCCTAATATTCTCTTCACCCTCAGGAGGAGAACCAACGAGGCCGTGGACAAGAGCCCCAGCCAGCTCATTCTGGGACGAATTATCCGCCACTCAGGTGACTGGCAGTGGGAATAAGCTCCCATAGAGATGCAGCAACCCGAGGACATCAGACTGGCTGCCCTAGCTCGGACCACGAGGGTGCGCGACACCCACGACCAGTACATTAACAGAAGATCCCCGCAGCCTAGTACCAGGGTGAGAAGCTTCCGGGTGGGCGAGGCCGTGCTTCTCCGCAGCTACCCACTTAGCAAGGCCAGAGGACAGTTCAGCGCGCGCCTCGCTGACAAATGGGAAGGACACTACACTATTGTGGGATGCCAGGAGAATGTATACTGGGCAGAGGATGCCATAGGACGAAACCGCAAAGCAACCCAAGGGCAGATGCGCCCTTGCCCCACCGAGACCCAATAAGGTCAAAGCACTGGAAGACGAAAGAGAAGAAAAGGAAGGAAGGNCAGATGCGCCCTTGCCCCACCGAGACCCAATAAGGTCAAAGCACTGGAAGACGAAAGAGAAGAAAAGGAAGGAAGGGAGGACGATCCCCAACCACAGACACCCACCAAAATCGAGCCACCTGCCTTCCGGGACCCAGAAACATGCTTGGATGCCGACCAGAGAAGTGTCCAACCCACCCTGACCAGGTTTGAACGACCAGCTCCTCCAAAATGGCCACCAAGCTCGGCCGCATGACCCTCAACGGGTCCGAGCTGTTGTGGCGGAGCTCCTTAGACAGGGAGCCTCGCCGACGACCCCAGCAACCCAGCGCCATCCAGGATAAGGATGAGCCCAGCAGAACCGACGAAGAAGGGGTGCCCAAAGAGCACCTGCCTCAGACAGTGAAACCGACCACATCCACCCAGGAGGACGTGGCCACTCACCCAGTCTCGACACCAGACGGCAGCGAGGCCGTTGCCGCACCACCTTCCGTACGGGAGGATGAGCCCAGCAGCGCCGACGAAGCAGAGGNAAATATTAGGTAGATACAGGCCGGCCTAGGTAACGGAAGGCCTAGAGCCGGCCCCACCAGAGCCTTGTCACACGTAAAAATTACCTGCTGTGCAGCCAGCTAGGAGGCTACAGAGCAGAGCCACTTCAAAACGCCTTCAGCGCCACGGCAGGTAAACCAGTAGAATTGACTTGCCCGCCTGTAAATTGGCTTTATTCCAGGTGAAATCTGTTAAATGATTTTTGTAAATAAACACAGCCTTCAGTTGATTCGTGTGAGAGGCATGCTTATTACATAACAAATGAAGGTACGCGAGCATTCACCCGACACCGGGCCAATACCGCGCGACAGCTATCCTCCCCAGGGCATAGAACCCATTAACAGGACTCTCGCCTGTCCCCGCCTACATGCTAGAGAGAGACAGCGCTACACCACGCCTAGAGCGAAAGTGACATGCCACGCACTGGAGCGCAGAGCAGCGCACAGAAGAGGAGTGCTACAGACGCCAACCCGACTTTCTTGGGAGTGACAGTACTACATCACTCTCAGTGAAATTTTTCTTTCCTTTTTCTCTCAGATGAGTCTACGTCGCAACGGAGGGGGTGCGATTTATGCGTAACACGTACTGACACACACACACATATATATATACACGACTTTGCCTNACACACACACACACACACATATATATATACACGACTTTGCCTCATTTTCATGTGTCCTCATGTCACTCCAGGCAGGGTTTGAACCATGAACAACTTGCTACCAGAGCCTACCAGCATGATCATAGGCAAGGGGCACCTAGGGACACGTCAGCCAAGATCGTTTTCAGCTTTACGCCAGACGTCACCCCCCCCCCCTCCAAAACGAGATAGAAGCCAGCCAAGCAGCCAGTAATGTGCCTGAGCTCACGCAGCCGACAAAACACCATATAGCAGCGAAGCCTGCTTCCAGAGTGGCCCGAGAGATGGCACCAAAGTACAGCTCCGCCTCTAGAGGGAGGAGCTACCTCCGCTACCCCTGAGAGCAGGTGGATGTATGTCCCTGCACCGCCACAGAACGGCAGTTCATTCTTCCCACCTCATGTGCTCGAGCTCGCTACAGACACCGACGTCCTCACGTAGGACCATCGCTACCTATCAGACATCTTCGAGACCTTCACCAGCAATTCCTGAAAAAGTCTTCATCGCCTTTAACACTCACTACTCTACTGGTAGTGACACCCGAGTCCCTTCTGGACAACACCTTCAAGTTAGTTAGGTTCAGTTAGTATTATAGCTACCTAGCTGCATCTGCTCTTGTCTAATTTAGATCCAGGTCACCTTCACCTGGTATTATCATAGTCTACTTTCGTTACAGTTTCTTGTTAGTTAGGAGTTAGTACGAGCCACCATGTATATTCCTCACGGGAATAAACAAGTTTTTCTATCTAACCTCCGAGTACTTATTTCTAGGTTGACTGACTTTAATCCCAGTAGACGTCAGCCCACCAGGGAAAAGCAGGAGACCGCGTCATTAAATCCCATTTGCCGAACTTAGAGTAGGACTGCGGGCTCCCTTGACTGGGTGCACGTATGTCTCACACAGACCCATTAGATGACCACCCATACTGTGGAGCAGCTAAGCCAAGGTACCTGGTGCACACGTATGGTAGAGCCACAACCACTAGGAACTCAATCTACAAGGCAGCTAGTTAGCCAGCCCAGCCAATTCACTCTATCCACCGCGCTGTCACTGTCGCCGGAAGGAGTGATAAGACTGGTTCTGGAGGTCTGACCCCTTCTGTCCACACCCACGTCGCTGTCAGACATCCAGGGTAACCCACCACTCCAACCACTACGCTGTTTGTCGTGGGTTGAAGTAATCGGGTACGAGTCTGGTTGGCTTGGTCACGACTGGCTTTACACCTAGATAGGGCCCCTCGTCGCCTGCTCTTCCTTAGCGTGGCCGACTTTAGTATCTTCCTCTATGCCATACACCCATAGGAGTGGTGCAAAGTGGCAAGCTAGGAAGGAGCTATTGCCTCCAAGTCNGGCCGACTTTACTATCTTCCTTTATGCCATACACCCATAGGAGTGGTGCAAAGTGGCAAGCTAGGAAGGAGCTATTACCTCCAAGTCCAACTTGAGCTGTAACCCAGCACCAACTGCCCTCTGCAGTCTAACGACCAGGAAACGAGCTCAAGCCGCCCAACAACTGGAGAGGCTTCACCTCCCAGTCCCTTCATGCTCCTTATTTCAGCCACCCTATACGACCGCCGGCGAGCCGCATCAAGTCGTCTTCGACTTCCGCCAGGGACTCCACATACTACTTGGTATATCGAACCCATGGTTCCCACCCAGCAGGACTAGCAGCCCTCCGTAGGCTCCCACCAGCACCGCCAGCCGCATCACCACCTTCGCCCAAGGACTGGGCACGAGTTCCAGCTGACACCAGCAGCAAAAGCGGCCGAGTCATGAGCTACCCCAGGCCTAAGCCCACTCCAGGTAAACCAGTGGCTGTGTGTAAACCAGTGTTGCGGAGGACAGTTAAGCCCACACCAGACTTTGTGCTTTGCCACCAAGCCACGCGCCCCAGTTTATATACCGGCTGTGGTCTGGTTGGCAGCCAGTAAAGTCCAACCCAATAGATAGCCCATGTCTCTGACCGGCACAGTAAAACATTGCCCGACCGTGACGTCGTTAGTTTCCCTGATGTCACGCGTCAAAGTGAAAGAAAATTCCATCAGTCACAAACGGTAGCNCCGACCGTGACGTCGTTAGTTTCCCTGATGTCACGCGTCAAAGTGAAAGAAAATTCCATCAGTCACAAACGGTAGCGACAGGTGTATCATTGATGTTAGCCACCCCAGAAGAATGGCAGTAATACTTCTACCTACCTACCTTTCCACCCACCTGAACTAGAACCCCAGTTTCAAAAGGGTAAAAAAAAAAAAAACCATTGTAATGCAACGAGGCAAGTAGACATACATCAAATTGTACATACTGAAGGGTAATCANTAAAAAAAAAAAAAACCATTGTAATGCAACGAGGCAAGTAGACATACATCAAATTGTACATACTGAAGGGTAATCAATACAAGACAACCAGAATTGTGTGTTAATATTAGCAGTCATNACATACATCAAATTGTACATACTGAAGGGTAATCAATACAAGACAACCAGAATTGTGTGTTAATATTAGCAGTCATATATTAAAATGACATAATTTATACAACATAACAAAATTACTCTACAAAGACTATGTAAATTTTTGCTTCACTACCTTAAAAATATGTACGTATTCTTTCCTGTAACAAAATTATAGTTCTTTTTAGAAGTGGTAATACACCAGGCGTGACATACGCCCACAAAATTTCTGTTTAAAGAACTAGGCTGTTTGTTAAAATACATGCCCCATAAAGCATTGCTTAAAATATGTATAAGTGTACCTTTGTTCATTACATTTCTATTTGTAACAAAANATACATGCCCCATAAAGCATTGCTTAAAATATGTATAAGTGTACCTTTGTTCATTACATTTCTATTTGTAACAAAATCTGTTTTCATAAACTGCTATCAGTATGAAACAATTACAAGCACATCAGTGTTGACACATAAGACTTTGACGAGTTGTAATATTTATGGGCTCTCACCAAACATGGTGAAACCGTGGAAAGGTATGATGCCACTGGGTGGGNTTTGACGAGTTGTAATATTTATGGGCTCTCACCAAACATGGTGAAACCGTGGAAAGGTATGATGCCACTGGGTGGGTAGATAACAGTGTTTTCCACACAAGGAGTTTTGTTCTTAAGAACAGCATGCACCGGATTGCTGGCACTGTGGTTGANTAGATAACAGTGTTTTCCACACAAGGAGTTTTGTTCTTAAGAACAGCATGCACCGGATTGCTGGCACTGTGGTTGAACACAGAAAGTACGTCTGTGTCACGAGAGAAGCACAGCATCACCTGCACAAAAACAACCAACTATAGTGTTTTTAGGATGTACATACAAACAAGAAAATATAACTCACCTACCAAAATNCCTGCACAAAAACAACCAACTATAGTGTTTTTAGGATGTACATACAAACAAGAAAATATAACTCACCTACCAAAATTAGATAATTTGCATTGAAATAAGATACCATGAGTTACTGCAAGAAAATATTTAAAATCACACTATGAAGTGTTTTTGAAATTTTTAAAAATTGCTTAAACTAGTAAAATTTTCCATATTTTTCATTTGCAATAACATATAATTTTTTGTGAAAAAAATTTTCTTAATCATACTTACAATTACTTAAGATGTGACCTTGTCAAATTTTCTGTAAATGTTTTCATATATTTTATTTGCACATTTCAAAAACACTAAAATTGTGATTTTGGCATGCTATAATGCAAAAAATATTCAATCTTTATTTCTTCACGTGAAGAAAAAGTACTTATAAGTAATGTATACAAGTTGAATGGTATTGTACAAATATAAAATAATACATTTTTTGGTGAAAAGCGCACTTAACACAAAGAGTTTGAGAAATGATAAAACTACAAATGAGAGGCAACTATTCAGGAAATTAACAATATATAAGTGCATTGCTGTGGGAAAACCAGCTACCATGTGGCTGTGAGCAACTACTGTAATATCTTCAATATTCTCAAGCCATTTTCATTACCCACAATTTCAGAAATAAGTTCCCTAAAATTCTTGGCTGGTTTACAACACACGCTATTTAAAACTGACGTGAACTACTTTAATTTTGTATATTCCAGTTACTGGACTAGTCTCAATCAAGATATTCCTGTTACTCGTGCAATCCCGGCACTGCTAAATGGTCATAATGCCATGCACTCATCTGCCTACTGACATGACAGGGGTGTAGGGGACATCTCAATGGGCTAATTTCTAGNGGTCATAATGCCATGCACTCATCTGCCTACTGACATGACAGGGGTGTAGGGGACATCTCAATGGGCTAATTTCTAGTTCTACTGGTAATCAGCACTGCTTACATTATATCCTGCTCATCTCTGGAAATTCAATATTCGTAAACAGAAAATATTCAGGGTACCTACTTGTAACATTGCAGTTTTTAGGGGTTATGTTTAACGTTCATCACAGATATTTTAATTATATATGATTACAGAGTACTTGCTTATATTGTCATTTTCTTTAATATAATTTCCAAATTATGCTTTATTATATGTTTTAACAGTATAATCTTTTGTTATTTTAATGGTTTATTGACAGAGAGATCNTTTCCAAATTATGCTTTATTATATGTTTTAACAGTATAATCTTTTGTTATTTTAATGGTTTATTGACAGAGAGATCATGTGTAAGTATTTTTCATTTGTTTCTAGACAGTATTCAGTATTAATATTTTGTTTGTTATTTTTCAATTTCTTTCCTAGATAGTGGTCAGCATTAAATGTTTATTAAACTAAAGTACTAAATAAAACTATCCTGGTTGTCTCTCGTCTCACTATTACTGATTGGCAGAGAGATGTGTCATGGTCAGATAACAGCCAATCNAAACTATCCTGGTTGTCTCTCGTCTCACTATTACTGATTGGCAGAGAGATGTGTCATGGTCAGATAACAGCCAATCGAAGGACAATAGGCCACACAAGACAGATTAAAATAGTACTAATTTTTTCTGACAATAATTCTCACCACCTCCAATGATGGACATGAGTAGTATAGAAAGAATGTTTTAATGATTTCATATTTAAAATGATTGCTACAATAAGTTTTGAAGGATGAAGAAGTAATAATTAAATAATAAGAAATAGTAATTTTATTGTATTTGAGAAAATTAATTGATAATTGTCCTAATTTTGTTGGAAGAAGAACTAACTTAATAACAAATATTTCAGAAGATGACACTGACGATGTATTGATTGATTTGAAATATTCAACTACAATTTAATTTTAAATGTTACAAACGGCGCCCAACTTGTTAAGTGTAAATTGATATATATGAAATGTATACTATGGGGAGGCTGATATGCTAAACGCATTCCTTAAAAATGTGATCCAATCCTGACCTGCAAAGATTTTCTCTTGCTTGCCATATTTTCACTGAGCTGGCTACTCTCTGTGACAGAAAGGGGTTCATAAGTTAGGAACTCTGAGGAAGCTGCTGGAATCCAAATCTCTGTAAACTCACATGTACTCTGCCAAGATTTTGCTGAGATGCGCCATTTCAGCCTGGAGTAGATGATACCATAACCAATANAAACTCACATGTACTCTGCCAAGATTTTGCTGAGATGCGCCATTTCAGCCTGGAGTAGATGATACCATAACCAATATGTCACATAAGGATGTCTGAAATGCTGTGAGGACCACATTACACAATGTGCTTTAGCTATGGGAATAATGCTTCAGATAAAACCATTGACAATGGCCGAGAGCCTGGAACAACAGCACCAACCATCACAGTGGAAAAATAACATCCCGTCCCCTCCCTACTAGTATTTCTCTTCCCACTAATAAAGAGCATGGTTCCCACCTATCTGTCTCCTGTAGCATTTTCTACTAATGCACGTAACAATTTTTAATACTTTCCTGTCGAAAGGGTTTTTGCGGTGCCTATGTCGGTTTTTCCCTCTCTCTTCTAAGTTATAGGTTAACAGTAGGTACACCTAGGGAGGTAGTCATGGCCCCAATTGCGACCATGGCTGCCCAATCCCTCTCTGCCACGAGGCATGCCCACTTGCATGGATTCCCTCCCCTGTAGGCGCAAGGGGGTTAGCTCCGAGATGCACTTAGCTCCCATCCCTACCTCGGACGTACATCTACCACTTAGAATTAGGGTAGGTTAGGAAAAAAAGCCTGGAACTAATGACCAAGCATGCATGAGCTATCATCAGTCTAGCAACCATATCATTACCTGGTTCTTCAGACTCTCTCAGTGAGGGTACCCAATCTGAACACATTTGACCTCAGTGAAGAAACCTTGACCTGAAACAGATGGCCACAAGACTTCTAAGGGAACTGCTGGGGGTTTAGAGCATGAGTGAGAAGCCAGGATTTAATTAAGAACCTGGACTACTCCCATTATCTGAAACGAGAGCCAGTGTGGTGAGAATAGTGAGAAATAACATTCTACTTACAAAATTGTGGTTAAGAACCTAAAAGTTTCTTCTTTACTGCAATAGGTAACGTGCTGCCCAGACACAACTTCGTCAATGACGACAACTTACTGCCTAAGAACTTATTTGGGAAGATCCGACACCACTGTGGAGAGCGGAGACTAATATCACTCACAGTACAGAAGTAATAAGCATAAGCTAGAACTGGACAGCAAATTTAAGCTTCAGACTGTGTTCAAAGTGGTAAATGATCACCAAAANGTAATAAGCATAAGCTAGAACTGGACAGCAAATTTAAGCTTCAGACTGTGTTCAAAGTGGTAAATGATCACCAAAAGCCAGCATGAGATGGTGTCTTTCTACTCTTGCATGCTTTTTAGGGTCAGGATCAGGACAAGGTGTGAAGTGCAGGGCATTCAGTCACCCAAAACAATCTGTTTCCATCTACTGTGTCTCACACAGATAACTATCCCATGCCTCCCTCACTTGCCACCTGCACCNCCAAAACAATCTGTTTCCATCTACTGTGTCTCACACAGATAACTATCCCATGCCTCCCTCACTTGCCACCTGCACCAGGCTGTGGAGTGGTAGAACCAACCACCAACCGGTTATTGCAGTGCAAATCTCACCCTTACTGGCTTACCATTATTTGGAACATAACCATGTATGGGTTCAAAGCTTATCTCTCAAATGCTGACCACTGACATGGCACAACTTACATGAGTTGCTGCAAAATATATTGTCAACATGTCACAACAGCACTAGGGGATGTGCAAATATTTTAAAATTGGAATACATAGTTGCGAATAATAATTTATGAATTATTCACATTCAAACTTTAAATATCTTATGCAAAAATTGTGAATACTGTATGTAATTTACATTCCCTTTTCAAGTGGTTATTTGCTTGACTTTTTATCCAGTGGCACTGCTCACCACCTGATGAAGCTTGCCTAGCCAGCAAAACGTTACGTGACCACGCATCTGCATGGAAAATGTGTTTGTCTGAATTTTGTTTGTGTGTGTCTATCCACGAGTACTACCTTGAGAGTACTTGTGCATTCTGTCTACTCTTCATAATGTAATCAGTAGCCTAGCGGCCTATTCCCACCATATCTCACTTTTTATAACACAGTTTCACATGAAAGTGAAAATGTCACTCCTTAAACTCCATTTAACTTGGAAAACCAAAATGTTACCAGATATACAGCAGGATTCGGAGATGAAAAAATNTCACTCCTTAAACTCCATTTAACTTGGAAAACCAAAATGTTACCAGATATACAGCAGGATTCGGAGATGAAAAAATAATATTCTAAATAAAGGTACGTAATAATTTCAGACAGTAAATTGAAGAAAATGTGCACTAACAGATTTGCTGTTTANATAATTTCAGACAGTAAATTGAAGAAAATGTGCACTAACAAATTTGCTGTTTACAAATATTGACAGAAAGGGAAAACCAATTTTTGAGGAAGTAAAAATTTGTACTCTTAAAAAACCAAATCTTTCACAGGAACTAACACAAAACCANAAAAACCAATTTTTGAGGAAGTAAAAATTTGTACTCTTAAAAAACCAAATCTTTCACAGGAACTAACACAAAACCAGACACCTGAGATTTGCTATATATGCATATTTACTTTTGCTGCCTTTTTATAATTTCAAATAAAGACATAACAGACAATGAGATGTTATTCAATACCTGCCAAACATGAAGCCTTCGAATGCGATTGTTTCCCTCCATTTACATTTTCCCCTGATTTACAATGAAAACGTAAACAGGGATCTTTTCACACTTTTTCACCAAGTATTGTATACTCAGTGTACCATCTTCGCATACCTGGTACAATATGTCTTCAAATACAAAGTATTGGTCATCATTGGACGCTGTTAACTGCACATCCTGAAACATTAATTATATCGGTAAATATANTCAAATACAAAGTATTGGTCATCATTGGACGCTGTTAACTGCACATCCTGAAACATTAATTATATCGGTAAATATAACACGGGGACCTAATATTACTTAGAGAGTAACATCTAATATCAACAGTATTCTTATGAATGTGAATTGCAANACACGGGGACCTAATATTACTTAGAGAGTAACATCTAATATCAACAGTATTCTTATGAATGTGAATTGCAACCAAACACACTGCCACATGATTCAAAAATAAACAACAAGCTTGGTTTATTTTTATACTTTACCTAAAAGACTGCAGTTTAATATATACTTGAATCCACACTGCCCTATATTCTATTTACTGTTTTTTTTTATAGAAGTGTACACCAGAAAGCCACAGACTAAATTTGACATGCTTTTGTGTATTTTTGTCTTGTCAAATGTATTCACATTTAGTGGAAAATACAGATGACAATGTGGTGCTATTTATTAAATAAATGGTGGCTTGTATAGAGGTAACGAGTGTAATCTTATTCAAAGTACAAATAACCATCATGCTAATTTCATTCTCTGAATTGGGAGTGCTAAATGCCACCACTTCGAAGAAACACAAAAAGCTGTAGTGAATGGGTCAGAATTGGTAGGTGAAAATATTTTGACATGCATCGAGGAAAGCCACAAGAAGGAAGGAAAAATGTGGCAGATTAGCAAAATAATCCACTGCAATGTAATCCAGGAAGTCTGGTTAGAGGCTGATTGTAGTTAAAGTAGCAGGTTTTGAGAAAAACTGCCTAATTTTAATNTGTAATCCAGGAAGTCTGGTTAGAGGCTGATTGTAGTTAAAGTAGCAGGTTTTGAGAAAAACTGCCTAATTTTAATCTTATTTCAATTACAACTACAATTACACATGCAAAACATTTTAGACTTACAAACTAGTGATGGCCCGATACTGAAAAAACCTGATACCGATGAAGGTTCCGATATTTAGGATTTTACCGATCCGATACCTGTAAACCGATATTTTCATTTATCATACTGTAAGCAGAAATTTGTCTGTAAAGTGTATGAGAGAATACTGCTGCCTGGAAAAGTTTTGTTTGCAATTTCGATTTATCTGTACGACAATTCACTGATTTACTTTATGCCTGGTACATCAAAGCAACAAAAAAAATAGTTTAACATTATACAAAATTATAGCTCACTACAACATACTACAAAACTAAGTTAAGGTTGCAAGAAGGTCGCTAGTCTACAAAAAATATATATAAAAGGACAGGAATGAAAACTAAGCTAACAAGCCACGACCATTTTGTTTACTTTGAAAAACGTACGTCGAACATAAGACTGCTTTACCAAAAATGAAAATGTAATCCGTGAATTGAAAAATAATGATGAGCATGTACATTCTAATTTGTTTTTATTGTAAATTTTTTTTTTTAATTTGTTTAATTTTTTTTTAATTATTGCATATTGACATTTTAAATTAATTATGTTCTTTTTAGTCGTATTGCTGCAGCCTGATGTTAAGAGTTGAGAAAATACTTGAGGTTAGAATGGCCATTACCGATGTGCCGATATTTTAGTGCCGATCTCCGATAATGGTAAATGTACCGATAATACCGATATCCGATACCAGATATCGGCTATCGGGCCATCACTATTACAAACCGTGATAAATAAATTTAACTTTGCTAATGTTGTAGTATATTATAGTAAGGTTAGTCTTGATGTGGATCTGGGCAATGGACACAATGTATCACTGAATCAGTGTTAAGAGTATGTATTTATTATCAGGATGTTGATAAAGTGTTATTGTAATGGAAGACTGATAAATCAGACATGCAAAAACAGATATCAGTAAAAAAAATTGGCATGTAATTTTGTGTAAATGCTCTTAATTCATTCTATATAAATGGCACAGGAATAAAAATAATGAAGATTGCAATAAAATTAAAAGTGTACATATATATTTTTTTTTCAAACAGAAGAATTGTCGTAGTTAATTCTTAGCTGTACATTTGTATTCTAGAAATTCTTGAAAATATATATAGCTCCAAATTTAATAAATCTGGAATTTCTGATTTAGATCCTACCACAATCATNGGGCCATCACTATTACAAACCGTGATAAATAAATTTAACTTTGCTAATGTTGTAGTATGTTATAGTAAGGTTAGTCTTGATGTGGATCTGGGCAATGGACACAATGTATCACTGAATCAGTGTTAAGAGTATGTATTTATTATCAGGATGTTGATAAAGTGTTATTGTAATGGAAGACTGATAAATCAGACATGCAAAAACAGATATCAGTAAAAAAANTCAGGATGTTGATAAAGTGTTATTGTAATGGAAGACTGATAAATCAGACATGCAAAAACAGATATCAGTAAAAAAATTGGCATGTAATTTTGTGTAAATGCTCTTATAAGTAAGATATATTTACCGTGTCCTTATTTTTATTACAAGATTGCAATAAAATTAAAAGTGTACATATATATATTTTTTTCAAACAGAAGAATAGTGGTAGTTAATTCTTAGCTGTACATTTGTATTCCAGAAATTCTTGAAAATATATATAGCTCCAAATTTAATAAATCTGGAATTTCTGATTTAGATCCTACCACAATCATATGCCAAACACTCACTAACAAGAATAAATAAAATACAGCTTACTTTTATGATTAACTTGTCAACAAGCAGGTCATACTGGAGGACTAGTTGCTTCAGTTGGTTGAAATGTTGCACATACTGCAAAAATACCAGCCATTAACCAGCATAGAAAGTAGTATGTCACATGAACCAATACTAAATATGTAGTAACTCGAGCACTGGACCTCCATAACTTTCATTTACTGCTTTCACTTCCATACTTAATGGAAAATTATCACAACAAACTATAGAACAACCAATACAAACCAAGTGGTGAACAGTTCATTCTCTGCTGACTACAGAATTTTAAATACTGACCCCAAATAAATGCTTAAAATAAGTTTACTTGCAGGGCCTCTCAATGAATGCCTTCAGATATGAGTAAGGACACCTGTTTTTCACAAAAAGATTTTTATGCAGACTANGCAGGGCCTCTCAATGAATGCCTTCAGATATGAGTAAGGACACCTGTTTTTCACAAAAAGATTTTTATGCAGACTAGGTTTTAATATCCTACATGCCCACTTGCAAACTTTCCTTTGGTTATTGGTTGCATGTCTTTGAGACAAGACTTTTCTTACCTAACTGGGCCAATCANCCACTTGCAAACTTTCCTTTGGTTATTGGTTGCATGTCTTTGAGACAAGACTTTTCTTACCTAACTGGGCCAATCAGATTTAAGTTACACAAACAGTGAATGTCCATGATTTGCTGGCAGACATCCAAGATGTGTGATAACTAAAACCAAACAACTGCAAAAGTGCATCTGAACTAAAGTATTTCGGTGTTCAACTAATCTTTGAATATTTTCGCAAAAAACAGGTGCCGTTAGTTAGGTGTAAGGCATGGAAGGTTGAACATATACTCACAGACTGCCTAACCTGAGATCCCAGCACCTGTGCCCACACCTTGCCTCGCTGACACTTGGGGCAGCCACGCTTCAGGAACTCTTGTGCCACAGGAGCATGATTGGCACCAATTACTGACAACAGGTACACAATACACTACCCAACCACAAATCAAGATCCTGAGAAACTAACAAAATGGAAATATATTTTGCAATGAAATACACAGACACTGGCAAGTATGATTACATAAATGTTTTAGCACCAATTCCCACTTTCACGTAACAGAACACTTATATGCGCTAGGTGATAGAACAAAAAACTCACAGACACTGGCTAGAGGCAAAATCTATAGTCCAGGTATACATTTCTTTTTANGCTAGGTGATAGAACAAAAAACTCACAGACACTGGCTAGAGGCAAAATCTATAGTCCAGGTATACATTTCTTTTTATGTTTTCAGTAACAGTGCAGTTTAAATCCATGCAACAAAAATAGCTTGATTAGTCCAAAACAGGTATTTGCAAAACTTTTATTAATATTTTTTATTAACTAATGGAAGCTAAAACCTGATTTTTATCTGCCTTGACACACACACACACATATATATATCTGTGTGTGTGGGTGTGTGCGTGCATGTGTAGCCATAGCAAGATAATTTTCATTGTATTTTACTGCTCGGTACAATAAAAACAAAAATAAAATGGCTGAATATCAACACAAATAAAAGTCTAGTTTTATTATGTATCTTGAAATAAAAATCTGAGTAATTAAAAATGCAGGTAAAAAATACAATTGTAGTTTAAAAACAAAATGATACTTTAAATTAATTACTTGCCAAAATTAATAAAATTATATATTATTACATGACAGCTTTAATATAACTGCATGTTCAACACAATTTCATTAAATAGTGCAGCACAAGAATTTTAATAATGAAGGTACATACAGTCTGCGCACCANTATGTATCTTGAAATAAAAATCTGAGTAATTAAAAATGCAGGTAAAAAATACAATTGTAGTTTAAAAACAAAATGACACTTTAAATTAATTACTTGCCAAAATTAATAAAATTGTATATTATTACATGACAGCTTTAAAATAACTACATGTTCAACACAATTTCATTAAATAGTGCAGCACAAGAATTTCAATAATGAAGGTACATACAGTCTGCCGTGGTGCAGATCCGTCTATTTGAGGTATTACGTGTTCCCTTAGACAGCGCCTAGACATGGTGCACAGATTGTATGTACTTACATTGCTATTCAAACGGGAAGACTCAGTGGGTGCTACAGGAAGATGATGAAACCTTTCTTATACACCCTAAATAATAGTTGACATGAATATGGGACGAAAAGTGGTGATTAGTAAAGAATACGCAAAGCCAGAGTTCCACTACAAAAATCCCCTGTGAGGTAGCGACACTTAAAACCATGCAACTTTACATTTACAAATTCCTTGGTCCTATGACACCAACTATAAAATGTTTTACTAGGCATTTGCTATGATGGGATTGTGAGATTCCCCTATCTGAAGCATGCCAAACTCACCCTTCTCTCCATTAATGGTACGCTCTGCCTCCAGAGTGGGGTAACTGGCCGACGGCATGTGGGGGTTCACACCCAGCAAGGGTTCTCCTCTTGAGATCTCTGCATACAAGCTATGCTGAAACAAGAAATTTCGGCACTTCAGTCATAACCACACCTCCCAGCAGATGATGCTCGAAACACTGACTAGTAGCTAAGTAAAGGCACCTGGTATTTGAACAACACACCAACTTGCCTTTCCTTCTTTCCAACCTCCTTCACACGGGCTGCCCTGCACTCTNCACCTGGTATTTGAACAACACACCAACTTGCCTTTCCTTCTTTCCAACCTCCTTCACACGGGCTGCCCTGCACTCTTTGCTAAGTTTAACTTTGAGCAACTGATCCCCTTCAATGTCCTGCCCCACCTCATGCCAATTACCTTATATACTGCACTTTCTCGTTTCAAATTATAAAATACATTTCCAACTTTTTTAAACTGTCGAGTAACAGGCTTCTATCTGTAATTGTAGCTGGGTACATCCTGAGCTTGTGACCACAGCTTTTGTGGCTGGATATAACCAGGACCTAAATTTTGCACCCCTCCAATTCATCCCTCTTCCATGCCATTTAATGTTAGAAGGGCAAGTAAGAGAGATAAGTAAAACCACCAGAGAGGTCAAGAGANCATCCCTCTTCCATGCCATTTAATGTTAGAAGGGCAAGTAAGAGAGATAAGTAAAACCACCAGAGAGGTCAAGAGAGGGACCAGCCCACTCCAACCAACAGAGCTGTGACCTTCAACTATAACCCATGAAGTAGCTCAAGGAAGCTACAGTATTAAGCTAACTGCCAACAAATGTCCGGTCTAGGTAGATGCCTAAGACATACAGCCACCTCACGCTGTCTTCTTGGCAGAGCATCATGCACACTCCAGTTTAAATCTCCCCACTTGCCTATCCCGTGTTGTTCCACAGTTGTTGGTGCTTACAGACTCCAACTAATAGAATGCATAAATGCCCTAAAAATCCTGAATTGTTTGGGTTAGGATAGGGTTCAATGGAAAAGTTTTATGTCATACATTGTCTCTTCGTTTGTATTAAGTAATCAAAACATTGGGCAGATTTGTGAAAATACCATTTGTAGGATTACCGGATTGTTTTTTTTTTTTTTTTTTCAGCATACTCTTTGCTAAGGACTAAATTCCATACTAGGTGAAACTGAAAACTGATATAAGAACCAAACCTTACCCATCGCCAACCTGTAAATTGTTTTTAACACTTGTTAATTTTGGATAAGCATTACAAATTGCAGCATGAGATTATATTGCAAATACTGTAATTTTAGAGCATCGGAAGCAAAAGGAATAGCATAATAGAAAAACTTACTTTTTCTGCCAAGGACTACCACAAAATTATGTAATTACTTGTGCACATCATAAACCGTGCTGAATTCCTCGATTTTGTTTCCAGTAGAAAATAAGATGGGCGTTAAAGTTTTATTTAACTGTAAAGCATCAAGAAATAGTATTACCTGTTGTTGAAATAGTATGAGCATATATTAAGTGAAGTACCTACATAAAAGCAACTGAACTCTGAAAACTGATATTAAAGATAGCTGAAAAATTTTCAGCAGAAACAATACCATTTCCCTAGCGCTTAGGAATTCAAGCATTCATTGTACCATGCAGAATGATGAAAGCAAAGCATAACACCCTAAGCAGTACGTGTTTTGGCTGTGACTTTGAACACTGAAGATGGAGCTTCAGCTGACTATCAATGACACATGCTGCTGCCAATTACATAACAAGAAATTAATCAGCATTTAGCATACATTTTTAAGTTGGCATTTAAGATCTAATTTTTCATTTGAATATTTGGGGCTGTAATCATGTAGTACTCCTAAATAGTATTTAGATGTATAGTTGTATAATATCTCAAAGTACATAACTTGTAACAAAGTGTACTCATTTTATTTGTTATATTATATTTTAAAGCTTTTTTTAAATATTTTCTTCTTGTTTGTAAAATTCCCCAGTAGGTACTAAACCTAATATAAATACGTAATCTCTAACTTGATTACAGCTCAAAACCACCAAACATAAATGTTCAAAAAAGAAATTAATTTTGTTTTAATTAACTACAAAACTTCAAAACAAAACCCAATACAAATTCCATGATGTTAATTGTTAAATGAGTCATAACTGAATATGTATAGGAATAGTTTTGTTTATAATGAGTAGACACAGATTTAAAGTGACTCACCAATTCTGTTAGTGTCTTCACACGAATGGGAATTTGTGCAAAGTGCCACAGTCCTTCACCACTACATGAAACAGACAAAAACAAATCCAGGTCAAATTTTGAATGTGTCTGCTTGTGATGTGAGAGAACTGAATTCCTTAATCCCAGCCTCTAATTACATTTAACAGATAATCATTATACATAACTAGTG
>NQII01000552.1:746325-779749 GCA_002778355.1 Clitarchus hookeri | reverse complement strand
CCGCGAGGGCTCTCGAGGTGAGGCCAACAGACGTTCGTCGTCCCTAGGATACAACGGTGTGGGAAACGGAAGCACCCCGGGAAAACCCACCTCGCGCGGTATCGAACCCGGAGCGTTAGCCACGCGACTGGCTATTACCATGGGTTTCTTGACGTCTGCGCGCTCGAGGCTAAATCTCCGTTCACGGTGAAAAGAAAAGTGTACCTAATGAACGTGTAGCTTACAAATCAAAATGGAAGTACGGGTTCTTGACGACACAGTTCATGGTCAGCACGCCTGCGTCGTGTACGAAGTATCGTCTGCATATAATGTACATACAAAGTGAGCTTCACCCCCCCAGTAGCTCCTACATTGGCTGCTATAAAACGTCCCACATTTCCCTACATTCACGGACAGTTATGAATATTGGTTACCCTTCTACGATATTTTTCAGTCTCTTCTTCATAACTGTGCCACCATCAGACATTCAGCGTCTCCTTTAATTACCTTCAGCCCTGAAGGCTTGAAGCAGCACATTACTGTTATTGTAGCTGACTTCATTTAACTATCAAGTCGCTTGGAACTTGCTAAGGGATCGTTACCATAATATAAAATAAATAATATAGACACTTGTAAGGTCGTTTTTCGAATTGTACAAGATAGATAATGAGTCAGCAACTACCCTTCGTAAAATTTTGGATCGATGTCTAATTCATGTGAGGATACTGCCAGCTTTACGATAACCATCTCACTCATGGAACACACTACTCATACACCTGGTAGCAACGAAGCTTCTTGAAACTACCACGCGAACATCCTCTACCGTGTTGATGTTTAAGAAGTGGCGATTTGTTACAGTATTACGTGTTGAGTGCATAATGCATTAGCCAATAGAATTGCAGGAGAAAAGATAAATGGAAAAACTTTAATTTTTTATATTTTAGTTGGAAAGAAAACTTACCTATTTATTTGAAATTTAAAAAATAACACGCCTACACTGTGTAATTTACATAATAAATCACAACTTAGACAAAATGAAGTTGATCTTTGTCGCGTGAGATTGGTTGACCATAAGACGAGTAAAGATAACTCATTATGCACACATACTAAGCAGATGTTTCTTACGTACACAAAATTTATCGCGTTTGTCCAATGTCTACTGCCCCACGGGACTAGGTATTTATTTCCTCGGCTCAGATTTATACACAAGCATGCATAATACACTTTAATACAGTTCCAAAAGTAACTCATACGTATGTAAGCAAATTTTAAGTCTACTCTTTCTCTATGAATTCAAGACAATTCTCCTGTTCCTATTGACAGGAAATTTGCCACCACGTGATACGGTGACGGCAACGATACAACCATGGCTGGTATTGTCAACATATACCGCTGGTTAAGAGAGACCCGTTCTGTCCGACGACCGGTAGTCTGTGAAATACAGGTAAGTGAATATCTGGCAGAAATTGTATTTGTTTGCTCGTGTTTATTTACAGCCAACCGTATCGTGTTTACACCGAAATTGAAAATTTATAAAATCGTTCTTACTATGTGCCTTGTCCTTATCGTCTGTTTCTGAAGCTGTCGTTTGGTGTACAGATATTGTAAACGCGTGTTGTTGAAGGCAATGAAGTAGGAATGTTTTATACCATGAATTTGCTTTCGATAATTGAGACAAATAACTACTAGATGTGTTCGTTACATTGATAATATTGATTTCGTAAATTAATATGTAATTGGAAATATTGATATCATTAAGTCTTAACTTGACCGCTTACCGGAACTGCTCCATATTGGTGGGCTTATCGAGGAGATAGGAAAGCGCTGGATTACTTTACAAAGCTACCGTAAACTACTTAAACTCAATCTTTTATAGTTCATTCACTGTTTCTTTAGACTTTTTGACTAAAAACTTTGGAAAATTACGCCACGTATGACTGTTTCCAAAATATGCCACGTGTCACAAACATTTTATACACGTTCACATAAAAGTACCTTATTCTTCGTTAAATTTAATTCTATAAATTATAATAATTCATTTATAATTATTATAAATAAAAACAGGGAGCAAAAAGGTACGTTGGCAATGCCTCATAAGCAATAGTTCTTATGCAAAGTATCATTGCACTGAGTGCGCACAAATGTGGTGCGCGGTTCCTTTGGTGTAATTTTCTAGACTTAGTTAAGGTTTGCTTGCATGAGGCGGTGGAATATCATAGAAGTAAAACTTAAGCAGTGCTTCAGAAACGTTGGGTGTACTATATCCTAGACGCATGGTATTTACGTGCTGACCGCTATTGCCACTCAATGCTAAAACTGCAGCGAGGTTATCATGAGCAAGGGGAACGAGATGCGCTCACGTCTAACACGCCAGTGAACGAGTCAGCAATGCATCGATCTGGTTGAGTCGTGTACCGTTAGTGAGTGCACTTTCACATCTTACTGAGAACCTCTGCTCTCAGACACTCATCCAGCCGAGGATTTGCGCTCACCTCTAGTGTCTGTCCAGGACAGTACCGTAGTTGTATTGCCGCACGCTACGTCGACATATCCTCGGGAGGTATTCCCCTCAAGATAACCTTCAACGTGCAGTTTACACCACTGCCAGCACGAGTCCAAGTTTAAATGATGCCAGCTGATCTACTCCTCCTCCTACTTATGTCTCAAGGGCATCTGGATTTTAAACCTGAGTGTCAGTTACCATGGCAAGTAATACAGCGAAATAAAGACTTTGGGGTCCCAGGGGCTTGAGTTCTCAGTATTCCAACATCCCGCCTAGTGCCAGCAGACCTAGGCACCTTATGTCGGCCCGTGCCAACCATGCATATACGCATTTCATGGACGCGAGGATGCCAGGTGGCAATTTAAGAGACCGGCCTAGTTCTCTTCAGTTCAAATCCAGCGCAGAGTTCGCACGTGCAGAAGCACTCTGAGGAGCCTTGGGTCACCATAGAAGGCAGGAGAGGTTTTATGTGGAGTAATGTAAGGATAGGAAACTGCATCGTCCTCAACATCTGAAACATGTGAGTGTCTAACCTCCCGGTTCTAGGTAGGGAGTTCATAGCTCCCCCCCTCCCCCAACATACTTCCTAAAACGACACATTTATCCTTAAATTACCTAGTATTCGAACCGTTATCTCCCGGACTTTGTGATTTCGGCCATGGAGTATACCATACAAATTGTTGTATTCTGTCGCCATAGCTCTGTAGCTACATCGCAGTATCGTGAATCGTCCTTACAAGCATGCTAAACCGGAAATTATTTCAGGCCTACCCATTACACATCTAAGGTGGTTGTCTAGTGAGGGGTATTTTTCAAACACGCCGCAACGCATTTCAAGAGTCAGGCAGGCCATCGCCTTAAACACACGTTGTTCCCAAGCTCGTATACTGTAAGTATCATGCGACTAAGAGACCTTTGTAACTTTTCCGTGGACGCCTGAAGTATAGACCACCACTTAATCCCAGCAGTGTATTGGGTGTTTGGCGTACCAGTAGCTCGCATTAGTAGTCCACCCCGCTGTTACTACTGCTGGGTGGATGATGGCTGCACAGGTGGAGAACGCTACATCTGTATTATGGTACCTGCCTACCTTGCGCAACAGTGTTACAAGTAAGATTATTTTTAAATTCTTAAACATCGTCAGAAATTGCATATATCTTAAATTAGTGTATGCAAATATCTGCGAAACTTATGGCCCTGCACTGACCTTTTCCACTTAATTTTCACCAATAAATTAACGCGGTCACAGCTTAAATTCGCACAGCTATGAAACAAAACCAAAAGGTTGCCCACTAGTTGATTGCTTTGTATGTAGAGGCAATAATAAACTTGACGCACACGCCAGTGTATCTGTGCGTGCGTGATTGGGCAGTGATCCGTTCCTACAAGGTCACATGCTTCCTCCACCGAAACCATATATAGAGGCAAATGTATAATGGAATTTGAATTGTACCAGCCGAGCAGAACAAAAATAAGTTATTACAAACAAACTGTTTGGAACACAGTGATTCAGTTCTGTATTTGCTTGGTACAACAGTATCAGGTTCGTTGTTTGTCAGGTTTTATACTTCAACACTATGGCTGCTATTGGCTGTTAATTAAGCGCTTTTGAAAGCTGTGCTAAAAAATTTTTTTTTATGATTTTGTGTTCTTCCATCACATGTAAAATGTACATTTCTCGTGGGTCGGTTGCCTTATTCGTGCACTGGCCATCGTGAAAACGGGGACATGTTTAAGGACTTAACTGTGTTACTAATATGTTTATTTACACTCCAAATGTGTAAGAAGCAAATAATGACTATCTTGACGTGTCAAAAATTTAAACAATACTCTCGCAAAGTGAACGTCGATACTTGAACTGTAATACTTAAACAGCTGGTAACTTAACTGGGAGCCTATTTGCACGGTAGCATACACAGAATGTCAGGTAATTCGCGGATACGGACTGCGTCACATGAATACAATGACAAAACTAAGTAGAAAATATTCTTACGTAAAAATGGATAAGACCCTCGTTTATGAGAAAACCCCCATGAAAGGTCCAAAACCCATTGTAGAAGACTTGTGGTAATCCAATTAGATAAGGGAGAGGTGATGTGGCAGTGCCGCAACTAATGTGTCGTCGCTAGGCATGTGGCAAGGGAACGAGCCGAGCTCAGTAGCGCCAGCGAGTACCAGTGCAGTGAGTACTGGGATATGGCAATGGCCATGGGTGCATCCGGCGGCCAACCTCCATGCATGCTGCACGCATCCGACATGGGGAAAAGTACATTGCTATGGGCAGAGCAAACTTCGTGCACCTGTTACAACGTCTCGGCGTTCTGTATGCTGATGATTTATGCTATGTTCAAAGTGGAGTAAAGCCATTTTATCTACTTTAATGTTGTTTTTCTCGTAAAATAAGGCCCTTATTATGTTTTACCAAAGAATATCTTCTACTCAGTTTAGATCATAGATTCGTGTGGTGCAGTCCATATATGCAAATTACCTCACATCCTGTATTCAGTTAATAGGAGCAGTTTGTTTTTTTCATAAGTTGATTAGAAAAGTCCTCCCTTTACAGCGAGCAACTTCTACTTCGGATAACTTGATTATGGTTAATCGAACATTTGTAAAAGATTCCTTTTAAAATGGTTCTTGCAAACAAATTACTTACAATTTAAAGTAAAATTTCCTGGCATACAATCCTTTAAAATGTCATAAATGTTACTTCTGAAGAGTGTCCTCGACAGCCACGATCACCGAAAATTCACGTTCAAGTGGCGAGGAGGCCTGATAGGTAATTCTTAAGACCACATTACACGATACCAGATTCTGTACAAGCTTGTGCAAGGTACGCCATAGGAGCAGTTATACTGGCTAGTATGGCACCCGTTGTGGCGTTTGCCGCCTTGTACGGCCAGATTTTGTACCAGGTTTGTTAATAGGACACGTCCTATTTTCCGTGGCAGGTTCCATATCGGCTCTCGTACCTGGCCAATCACGTCGCAGTTTCAGAACGTAGGGCACTCCCCGTGGCTACTACTTCAAACGAGTTGATGAAGAAACCAAAAATGACGCCTCCATCTTGATTATACATCCGTGAGGTTGAAACACTTTCAAATAGATTTAAAATACGACAAAAGCGAATAATATTGGCGATGACAACGTTTAATAACAGTCTAAAACCGTCCTAAATACTTAAAACAAACATTTCCTACACCACAAAAAATTTAATTCGAGCTGTTTATTATATATATATATACACACGGTATTTAAAGGCTCAAACTTGCGTGTGAAATGGTAGTATAGTGGTAAATTCACGGCGTTCATGATTAAATCGTTTCTTTTGGGCGTGAGTTCGAAACCCCATCGGGCGCCTTTTCATTCATATAATATGACATGAGAATAATAACTTGGTATATAAAGAAAAAACTAAATTTTTAAACGGTTAATAATTTTCTTCGAAACTGAAAATAACACACTCGTACTCTCGTGACTTAACACCATTTTCAAGAAATTGAATAAAACTACACCAGTAAGCAATGGATTGATGTAAAGGCCAACAGATATATAGCAATATTGTAATTTGCTAGCTAGTTTCTTACAGGCCTAAGAAAATTACTGACCTGTAGAAGTTATACGAATGGGGTTCATATTTATTATGAACCACACGCTGCGCGCCACAGAATGTGTCAAATGCTAGTACGCGAAATGTTGTCGTGTAGTATGGATCTTCCATGGAGGCTCATATAGAGGCTGGTATACAGGTTCGTGCATCAGGCATTGCAGAAGCTTGAACCAGACCAAGTACGGCTGCAGGTATCGTGTAATATCGGCTTTACTCCAGGGCCAAACCTCAAGCCAGAGAGTAGCTAAGTACATAGAAACGAAATTGCGTGGCGGTATTTGTGACGTGGATGTACCCATTCGCTGACTGGCTGCACGAGACTTGTAGTAACGGGCATTGCACCTGATTGACTAATGCGTGCTGCAAAAGGATCCCTATTGGCTGAGCTGCCAGCTGGCGAGTAGGTTACCAGGCGGTGGTTGACGAACGGCGTTACAACGATTTTCTGGCCAATGACGCTATTTTGCAGACGTGTGCAGCTGGATTTCGTGGTATAAGTGGCTGTTTCACATCTGTATTATTAAGTACTCTGGCCTCCAGCGTGGCCCAGTTTACGACAGCCAAGTATGTACCAAATGACTGGCTAGCTTCCTATGATATTGGACGTCCCGTCATCTTTGAGATTGTTGTGTACAACCGTGCAACATTAAATAAAAACCCAAACCCGTATTTCACCCGGAGTGCGTCGTTTCTGATATTAAAACTGCTGAAGAGTCAAATGTTTTCCTTACATTTTGAGGCTATTTTATGATTTCATAACATGATATTGATGATAACGTAGTTAAAATGCCAAATCATTTGAAAAATAATATATTCGTTAGAATTTTTTATAGCGTAAGTATACGAATTTCAACTTGAATTATTGATTTGCAAGAATTTTTGAAAGTTACTTTAATTCAAAGATTAGTTTAAGCTTAAGTGTTAACTGGAGTCATAGAAGTGGAATTTTGAAATTTGTTAGAAATCAAATATTTGGTTCACTTGTAGTAGGTTATCATAACTTTGAATTTTATCTCAGAAGTTAAAATTAAAATACAGGCGAACCGCACAACAAATTTCTAAGGAACATTCTTCATGATTAAAAAATGCGAAATAAACCATACCCGTCTAATTACAATAAGACACCTGCTAAACTCATTGAATTTGTAATATGTAACTTGAACAATTATTTTGAGTTGTATCCAAACGTATTTTCTAGATTACTATTTCATACCGCAAAAAAATAAACGCGTAATATCTATGGTAAAAATGTAAAAGAAATTAATAATTTGAGAGCCTTGCGAGCTTAAGGCGGAACCTAAGCTTCGCACGTCACGCCAACCAGACAAAGCATGTTGCGTGTTTTTCAGCAGCGTGGATTAACATATAACCAGAACTTCTAAGTTGTCTGCGTACTTATAATCCCTAGATTTAGTTGGTTATCCCTAGCAACTACTGGGAACTGATTTCTCGTTTCTTAGAAGTTAATTGCATCATGAGGATTTTGAGAATTGCTGCTAACTTTTTTCATTCATTTTACATCACGGTGTTGTTTTTCCGAAACACCACACATAGGTCGACTTTCCCTCATTTTATTAATAAGACTAAACTTCAATACTTCATCTTCAATCGTGACAGTTTTAGTCGCCTTGGTTTCCCCGCTCTGAATTGTGGTTAATACCGGTGTGGACTGCGCGAAGAAAGTTGAGATCCGCTCGCTCAATTTCTTTCGGTATAGACAACGCGGATAACGCAGAGGAGGTGTGAAGTTCTCTGGTTGGCTGTCTGTTCGGCGCGATCTGCGGATTTGTGAGTCCACGTTTACGTTTCTGTTAAAGCCCAACTCACCACACACCCACACCCAGTACTCGTCGGTTTCGTTTATGGAAATATTTCATAGTGACCGTGAGCAGATATGCATTGATTTATGCACACTCTAAATTCAAGTCAGCGGAAAATCACTGATTCGCAGTAAAATTAAACTTCTCGAATCAGCGAAAATGGCTCCACTTAGAATTAGAGGAAAACCACTGAGTGTTTCAGTGAAATAATTTCACTGATTGAATAAGTGATAGCCAAATGGACGCGGTGAATTAAATGTAGTTTTTTTACAGAACTTATCCAAATAATTACGAGAAATAAGCATATTTTCAATAGTCACTGTTTATATTGTGCAATATATCATAATTAAAAAAAGTAAAGAAAAATTAATTGCTATGACCAGTATTTAACCACAGATTATTTCACTTTCAGACCGGTGTCTTATCAATAGAGCTACAACGTCAACGTTGAGTGTAGGGGAAAAAGGGGGGGGGGTATGTATTATATTTCTTTATAGAAAATGTGTAGCTCTTAATTGTATGCCCTTTCTTTTCGTTTTTAGTTTAATTGGTAACATTATGATTGTTAAAACTAATAGTACTAATGAATGTACTCACTTCACTACATGTAATGCAGTGTAAACATTCCAACCGAGCTATATGATGATTACGTAAAAATGAAATTAAAGACGTAAAAAGTAAACAAAAGAATAGATGTTCATGTTGCCTTGTGAAATGGCATTATAAAATACGAAACACAAATTTAAATAATGTATTTTTTATGGGTTTTATTAGCTTATACGTTGTAATTTCAGTTGATACACCTTTTTTAACTAACCCACCAGTAAAAAAAATCACTGAAAAACAGCAAATAAAATGACTGACGAATCAGTGGGAAATATCACTATAGCAATATGTAACGGAAAATTAGCATTTTTTTCCACTAATTTGTCATTTAAATAGACAGAAGTAAGATTTGAATAGGTCACTTGCTGTTAACTGGTTTAAAGAGCGAAATTCTCAGTCATATTTAGAGCGTTTTATCTGGCCGTATAGAACCTCACATAAAAAAGTTCTTCCTAGGTGGGAGAAAAATTTTAATGTTTCGAAAAAGACATGATTAATTTCATTTATTGCTTGATATGTGTTGTANTTCCTAGGTGGGAGAAAAATTTTAATGTTTCGAAAAAGACATGATTAATTTCATTTATTGCTTGATATGTGTTGTACAAAAGGGTGGTAGATTTAGTGCCGGTGTTTTCATGAGTGTCCTGATGTGAATTTCAGTGGCCGCGGTGGTGCAGTGGTAAGAACACTCGCCTCCCACCTGTGCGAACCGGGTTCGATTCCCAGCGGGATCGCCCCCAGATTTTCGCAGCAGGTTTTCCCGGGGATGTCCCGTATCACACGTCCTTTCATTCCGGCGCTTTACCCTCATCGGCTCTCAAGACCAAGTCTCTTCACTCACTCGCTGATGTGAATTCCTCTCCACAGTTGAAGTTCAACGTCTATCAACGCACTGCCCATTGGAACTATGTCAGGTTTTATAGCCTCACGAGGAACCGCTGCCAGGCAAGGAATGTTGTGCGTATCGCACGGACTGTGTGTAAAGTTGAGAGGAAGGAGGAAGCCCATAGCGCTTCATTTATGGCACGCACGCGTATTTTAGTTTCGATGTACGGGCATTTAAAATGTTCTCGTCTTTTTCAAAACGTTCATGATCATTTTTTGTACTTAATGGTGTAGGTTTATGGCATGCGTATTCTGACTTCTCCAAAAAAGATAATTTTCTGCTTAAAGTAAAACTTTGTGCAGCTGCTTGTTTTCATTTGTGCCCAAAACCCAAAGATACAGGATATACTTACGAAGAGGTTCCGTACTTGACTACCAAAGTAACTTTCGCGTTCTAATATTACCGATCGCGTTACATGATATGAGTTTATAATTTATTTACAAATTTTCATTTGTTTTCAGCGTAGAGTCTATATACGAGTTATATGAGTGTAACACTCGACTAGATATTTCAAAGGAGAGGTATTAGTATTATTTTGTTAATTTGTAACGTAAATCTGGTGTTTTAGAGAAAAATACCCTAATCCGCTGAACCATTTACTTCTGAGCGGCTAACAAAGAAACTAAGTCTAATTTATTTCTGAAGGTCTCACTTTTAATTCGCTCAAGGAATAACAAGTCTGTCTAATACGGAGTATAATTTTTTTATGTCTTTTCTGGAATTGAAAGTCTAAGAACAATCCTACGACGAAATGCCTGGAGTACAGGCACCTACTTATGATGATATGCCAGAAGTCCTGCCTAATCAACAGGCGTCGAGTTACTGAATCGTAATTATGGTTTGCTTACGCTATATCGTGTTCTTGCGGGTTTGAAAATAATATAAAACAATTATNGTTACTGAATCGTAATTATGGTTTGCTTACGCTATATCGTGTTCTTGCGGGTTTGAAAATAATATAAAACAATTATGAAAACGCTATTTTGTTGTATTGCATACTTTTCTTTTCATTAATTAATCTAAAAATTATTGTTTACACCTTTTCGATAATGTGCTGCTTAGATTATGTCCTCGTGCTACTTCTTAAAGCTCTTTAACTCCTGTTTTTCTTTCAAGTTTTATTATGTGTGAAATTTGTCTATTCTTTGCAATGCATGTATGCTGATGAACCCTCGTAAGTTTGCCCTGCATCACGTTGCTATAATTTTAAAGTGNCTATTCTTTGCAATGCATGTATGCTGATGAACCCTCGTAAGTTTGCCCTGCATCACGTTGCTATAATTTTAAAGTGTTAAAATCTCGCTTTTCCCCGTTTAGTTATTTTTCTACTACATAATATCCTCAAACGGAGCGGTGAGGTTTTAAAAGGAAGCCGAAATTCTGTGGAGTGAATATGCCTGAATATCTCACGCACGTTCTAGGGTTTTGCGAAACAAAGCTTTTAAATCGTGACAATTAATTGCTGGAAGAAGGGGGTGGGGGGAGGGAGGCGGGGAAAGTAACTGACCAGGCCAATGTTTTGCCCGCCATAGAAAATAACCTTGAAGAACTGAGGCAAAAGTGAACACTGAAAAGTATGCTGACTGGGACGTATCCTCGTGTTGACATCGAAATGCATTCCAAAATTCGCACCTGCAGGCACCCAAGGTCGACCCGCTGTGCGCTGAAACTTACAAACATTCGTAACTACGCAAATATGTAGTTAATTTGACAGGTGACTGTAAAAAAGATAGTTGACTGTCATTGCAGTTAGTTTACGATATGTTGNCAAATATGTAGTTAATTTGACAGGTGACTGTAAAAAAGATAGTTGACTGTCATTGCAGTTAGTTTACGATATGTTGTGCACTTTTGAAAACTCGGTTAGTTTCTTCTTTTGGCGCGGTTTGTAACTTTCCGTCACAGGCAAAAATCAGCATTTTCATATTCCTTAAGCTAGACTCACGGCCATGCGTTGCGCCCGTNCCTTAAGCTAGACTCACGGCCATGCGTTGCGCCCGTCCGTCAGTCAGTCATCCATCTGTTTTTTCATCCGTCGCCTCTGTTGAAAGTGATTCACAACAATGCGTCGTCCGTCAATGCTTCTGTAAGGCAAAATTTCTGTGTGACAACTTGACATCGTGATTTTTCTTTAGTTGGACGTATATTTTGGTTGAAAATACATTTTCAAGAAAAAAAAAGTTTAAGGAAATAATTTTTTTTTAGGTGATAAGAATTTATACTAAATTATTGTTTACATTTCATATTCNAAAAAAAAGTTTAAGGAAATAATTTTTTTTTAGGTGATAAGAATTTATACTAAATTATTGTTTACATTTCATATTCCTGAATTTACCACTAAAGATAAATAAACACATGGATGCGTATTCGCATCTACGGAATGTCGTCAGAAGGAGAAGGCAATGGCCCATCCGTCGGTTCATCGAAACTTAAAGTTTGAGAAATATTGGACGGACTTACGGATAGAAAAAAAAGTTGTCCTGCGATTGGTCGAAGATCACGTGACTGCCTGAAGGATGCATCGGATAGTTGTGAGTCCACCTGTACAAGTGGCATTCACTCATGATTCACGTCATCATGAAATTACTATAGTCACGAACACGTCGATATTACGGCAAATGTTACTATAACAGGTAAGAAAAGAAACAAATTCGAGTGAACACCATTTCAGACATTACGAACTTGGTATGTGACGTAATGACATACTGTGTGTACACTTTCATAACTCCCTTAAAACATTAATGTAGGCATATCAGTAACTGGCTGAGCGCAGTCGACTAAGCATTTTAAAAAACCCTACTTGGGATCTATTTTCATTACTACTTCATATCGTTCCACCATATGTGAAATTAGCATTACTTTGAACACGATTGTTCAGTTCACGCATCGAAACATAAGAAATGCGGAATAAATTGAGAGCTAAATATATTAACGCGTCCATTTTAACTCTTAGGCCCTACGTACTGTGCATGATACCTCGGTGCCCACAAAATTAAGTGCAAAACTTATAACGCAATGTTGAGACATGGAACTACTTTTTCTACCTTGCTGCCAACTTTAGCGGGAGAGTGCAAGTAAGTGTGTCCGTTATAAAACAAGCAGTTATGGGTAGCGATAGTTTTTCAAAGGTTCGTTTCAAAAGTGCTGAGTTAACCGCGAGTTCAGAGTACCCATTATAGAATATAGAGGCAGAACAGCTGCTTAAACCGCGAACTATAGCCGCACGCGCCAACAACATGGTTTCAGCGGCAAGAAGAATGTTTGAATGCTGTTCGCCAGTCATCCCATGGTAACCTACTCGTCAGCCGGCAGCCCAGCCAATAGGGCGCCTTTCGCAGTATGTAGTAGCCAGTCAGACAGAANCGCTTCACTCTCATCGGTTCTCAATATTCCTATGTTAAGAACCGCCAAAATCTCTTCGCCCACTCTTCACTCACACAAAGCCTCGCGGAGCCAATCAGAGAATGAGCACGCACACATCAAAAGGAGTCGTCATGCCACTTAGTCTCTGTGTAATTATCTGCTCTGTGCTGAGAACCAGCTGTCGCGTTTCTTTTAGTAGCATTTTTTAAAGCGTTTAATCAGCCGCGAAAAAGCTGCATTCCAGGGTCCGTCTTATTTCTTTTGTCGGGTAAGAAATATTGGCCTCGGTGTGTCAGCAATAAGTCCACTTCTTTGCACTCTACTTCTGCGCTAAGTAAAAGCAGTTAAAGTTTTTCTTTTATTTTTCATTAGCACTTCATTTGCGGATTGCTGTGAGGCCATATTCGGCATTTGGAAGCAGTCAGTTGTTTTATGGGCTGCGCTTATATTACGAATGGCCACGATTAGATTATCTCCAGCGAAGCGAGTCGTAATAACCCTACACTGCATTAAATTCACAAACGTATGCTGCAGAAAAGGAAAGTTCCACTCATTATAATGAAATACCTCGATGATTCTACTCTCCTTAATTACACGTCAGGTAGTATTATGCGATTTTACTTTACTGCCGCTTTACAAGTATTCTCTTTGCTGAAAACATAGGTATGCATCCTTACGCAAATNTTATGCGATTTTACTTTACTGCCGCTTTACAAGTATTCTCTTTGCTGAAAACATAGGTATGCATCCTTACGCAAATCTTAGGTCTCCCACATAATGAAAGAACTTCGTGACTCGATACGTTTGGGGGAAAAAAATGTCTCTTGTGATTTTTTGAAATGTTCGTTCACTCTTTGAACTTATCAGTTTCATAACTTCCCAGTAAAACAATTAAATGGGTTCATGCACAGACAGGCATACAGTTCACGAAAATATTGAATAAATAATTTTTAGAACGACAATAAACTATTTCTTTAATGCGACTTTTTTAGTTTAAGTCTCGCTAGAAGTTCCAGGTGTTGGATAGGATAGCATTATTGTGGCAAGTTTTCTACTGAATGATATTCCGGTACGTCCCTTTTGCACAGAGTTCAATAATAAAGTCTGACATCTTCCGTTTGATGTACGTGGCATGCAATAGTAGTGCGGCTTTAAAGCGTTTGTTAGCGTGCTGGGCTGAATAGAAGCCTTGGATGATCTCCTGCCGGTGAATTCACTGTACGAAAAAAATGTTGCCCTTGCAAAATGCTTAAACCAGGGGTCTCTCCAACAATAGTTCGTATCCGTCAGCTTCTTCGTTTCACGAATGGAAGACGTCCACTGGATGGTCTCTTACAAGAATGTGACGCAGGCCAAGCACCCGTAGCGNTTATGCGATTTTACTTTACTGCCGCTTTACAAGTATTCTCTTTGCTGAAAACATAGGTATGCATCCTTACGCAAATATTAGGTCTCCCACTTAATGAAAGAACTTCGTGACTCGATACGTTTGGGGGAAAAAAATGTGTCTTGTGATTTTTTGACAATGTTCGTTCACTCTTTGAACTTATCAGTTTCATAACTTCCCAGTAAAACAATTAAATGGGTTCATGCACAGACAGGCATACAGTTCACGAAAATATTGAATAAATAATTTTTAGAACGACAATACACTATTTCTTTAATGCGACTTTTTTAGTTTAAGTCTCGCTAGAAGTTCCAGGTGTTGGATAGGATAGCATTATTGTGGCAAGTTTTCTACTGAATGATATTCCGGTACGTCCCTTTTGCACAGAGTTCAATAATAAAGTCTGCCATCTTCCGTTTGATGTACGTGGCATGCAATAGTAGTGCGGCTTTAAAGCGTTTGATAGCGTGCTGGGCTGAATAGAAGCCTTGGATGATCTCCTGCCGGTGAATTCACTGTACGAAAAAAATGTTGCCCTTGCAAAATGCTTAAACCAGGGGTCTCTCCAACAATAGTTTGTATCCGTCAGCTCCTTCGTTTCACGAATGGAAGACGTCCACTGGATGGTCTCTTACAAGAATGTGACGCAGGCCAAGCACCCGTAGCGNCCTTCGTTTCACGAATGGAAGACGTCCACTGGATGGTCTCTTACAAGAATGTGACGCAGGCCAAGCACCCGTAGCGGGCGCTGATAAAGTCACTTAGCGGCGATGGCTTCCAGGATCTCTAAAACACTCATCTTGAAGTAGAAAGAGAGTACAGTTTCAAATATGCGTGCTTAAGCAGTAGAAAATGTGGTTCTATCGCCTTGCAAAATTCCATAAAATTTACAGTTTACTTAGTGGGCATCAGGGAACGACATACATTATCATATTATGAATACAGCGGAGTTCTTAATCAGAATTTTAAACGCCAGAATATACTAAACGCTGTACAAAGAGAGAGATTTTAGAAATAATGTTGTATCGGCCTGTCTGGCTGCTGATCTAGGAACCGCACAAGAACTGTAATACAAGATCACAAGCTCGTGGGCCACACGCAAGGCACACAAAATCCCTTTGTTGTGGCGGAGTAGCAAAGCAGGCCTACTGATTGGTGGATTTTTAAAATTTTCAACACTTTAACGAAACTCACTGATTAAAAGTTACGGTCACAGGAAGGAAAAATACATCCCTACATTAATTATTTTTACTTCTGTTAAACACTGAAAGTCCCTTTTTAAGGGTACAATTAAATGTTATATAAAAATAATAGTTGGACATAACTACTTGTCGAAATCATATTTACTTTTTTAAATATGCAATAAATATGAAATACACCATATTAATTTACTTGAAGATGTGCTTACCAATTCAATTTAGATGGATCAAAAATGTTTAAAGAACCAAATTTTAAACTCCTGAAAAGTCAGTACATACTTGTACATACTCATAACATTTATTATCGTGGTATAAATTTATTTCTCCAAATATGATGTGACACTAGAACACAAAAATCATGTCAGATCGCTATATATGCAAACGCAATGTAACAGAAAATTGTTTCACAAGTTGAAAATTAGGGTAACTTTGGGGTCTTTTATGGTAAACAAGTTCTTTAGTAGCTTAGATTATTTTTTTTATTGCATATAAATAAATATGTAGAATTATTGACTAAATAAATAAAATACTTAACAAATAAAATAACCAGTTTTCATATACCAGGAATGGAATCAATGCTTCTTGATTACTACGGGCTATTGCAAAACCTTGGAAGAAAAACAAAAAATTTCAAGAACTACAGAATGTAAGTAGGCCTACCGCTTTGGTTGTGCCTCACAGCAGATTGATGAGAGAAATCCCTCTTCGTTTATTATTTAGATTATATGAATGAAATTTTGTTCTGTTTCGTTTTGAATGATAAGTATTATTGTAAGAGTAAAATTTTGGTGTTGTTTAAAAGAAGTGCAGACATGTTAACTTTAATTACAAATAACGACATGTGCCTTTGAGTCAAGCGCATGTGTGAATCGTGCCGGACGATGCCGCTGGTCGACGGGTTTTCTCGGGGATCTCGCGTTTCCCCCACCCTTGCATTCTGGCGCTACATGACCAAGTACTATAAGTAGTTGCCAATTCACTTTCTATAAATGCATATTTAATAACCAAGCTCAAGCTTCATCTTCTTACGAGAGAACAAAACAGATGATGAACACATACTAAATACAGCAGTCTTATTTATAACAGATTGATGTACTGGTACTGTCTGAGTCGAGCATCCGCAGCCTTGTACCGCCTTAAGCGCTAGGTGTGTGGTGCCTTCGGAACGACGAGCGGTGACGCAGTGACTAGCGAGTGTAGTCTACGAACATCATGAGAGTTGAGAGAGAGACTCACATGCTGGACTGTGGGAAAGTAGGACTGGATACTTGAGTGAAAGACATTTGGAATGCAGCTAATGTATGGCGGTGGACATTTTGATCGTATGTATGTAAATAATAAGTGAGTATTAAGTGACTGTAGCTAGTACAAAGACAGTTATAAGGACTTCATTAAAATTGAGATCGGCATTCAATATTTCGCTAACTGATACAATAAGTGAAATAGTAGAGATTGGTAGATTAATGTTGTAAATAATAGCTGTGAGTATTTTCATATCATAATAAATAAATTAAGAAGTTATACCAGCTTTTTATTTTAACCAATACCTCTTCCACTAACTCAGATACGCCCCTGGCGGTAAGATCGGGTGAACGAGCTGGCCACGGGATATCGCCTCGCAGTGAGATTAAACGCCCTGGACACATTTGTCTTAGGACTGCCGTAGATTGTCTTGCTGTGTGAGCGGTGGCACCATCCTGTTGAAACCATACAGCAGGATTTCCACGTTCATTCAGTTTCGGCTCCAGGAAGTTGTGTAGCATCTCTACGTAACGATGAGACATTACTGCAACTGTTCGTCCTTACTCCTCAACAAAATACGGGTATATTATTCCAAAGTCTGCTACAGCACACCAAACAGTGACACGTTGGATATGGAGAAGTCGCTCATGAAGTTGCCGAGGATTATTTTCTGCCCAATATCGAAAATTTTGTTTGTTGACGAATCCTGATAAATTAAAATGTGCTTCGTCACTTGAGAGCACAACTGCGTCTGTTGGAACGTTTTCCAGGATAGCCTGACAATATGCAATACGGTTGGCCCAATCACGTTCACTAAGTTCCAGCACAACCATGATTTTGTACGGATGAAAGTGGAGGTCTTGGTGTAAAATTCTTCTCACACTACGATCAGATATTCCCAAGCTGGCAGCGTGCTTACGGGCTGGACGTCTTGGAGATTTGGTAACTGCTTGTTGGATTAATTGAACATTCTGTGGAGTTCGAGCGCTGCGAGGTCTACCTGGCGATGCATTTTTTAAAGCCGAACTATTGACTCTAAAATTTTTAACCCACAATAGAATGGTTTTCCAGTCAGGGACTGCACCATGCAGAACTATTCCGAAGCACGTACGAAATAATCGCTGCGTTGTGATTACAGAATCGCCATTTTTTAAATAAGTTTCAAGGGCGAACACACGATGTTCACCGCTCCATGCCATGGTGGCGTCTGAAATGGCAGCAGTGGTGCTGCACTATGACACAACCCCGGGCCGCCTACCACCACTAGCGCCGAGCCCATGGCGGTGGCAAATTCGGGAGTTATTTCTGCCACTCCCTACAAATAATTGAGAAGAGATGCCATTGCATGATGAAATGAAATGACTACCTAGCAGTAACAGGAGTGAAAATTAGGAGTGAATTTTCACTCAAAGGACAAGTCAAATTGCCCGCATAACAAACACGCAATATCACGTCGTCTTTGTGTCACCAAATTCAGTTTGCACTCGGTTTTAAAGTGTGACAACGGAATCTTAGTCAGCTAAAATGTTATGACACTATTAATAATAATGACATATGTCGCTCTTCAGTTGAATTAACGACTTTTGTTAGCGAAGTGCCAATTCACTTAATAAACTGCTACCAGTTAGCGAACAAGACGAATACACAGCAGACTTTTGTAATCAGTAATAGTTTAGAAGTTGCGTAGTTTTCACAGGCTTACAAATTAATTTAACTTATTTTGAACATAATTTCCATCGTATAATTTCTAGTGTAAGGGCAATTTAAAGCTTCGTTTTCGATATTTACGGGCAGTCATGAAAGACTTGACTCTTGACGACAGGAGCTGGAAGCGAAACTGTTTCGAATCGTGATCTTCTCGCTGGCACCAAAATTTCGGAAAGGTTAGTGGACTGCTGAAGTTCTCCTTCCCATTCCATGGACCCTGCTAGTTGAGGGCCCAATGGTGTGGTGAGCCTATTGGGGCAGGTCATGTGCCCGGCCGGAAGGCCCCCTTTATTATCCCTCCGTCGGCGACATTATGTTATGTCTTGAGCCGGCGACGATGCGCGGTTAGGCTTTGGAAATAATTCCAGCAGTCTGTATGGACAGCACTGTGGCAACAACAGACGACTGTCGGGAACCGACGGGCGACGTCTTTCCAGAAACCCCTCCAAGCCCTGCCAACCGCAAGCCCGTAGATTTCCTTCGGCGGAGCGCACCCTTTCAAGGATTACACGTCTTTAGGAAGAAGGTGGAGTGGGGACTGCCCTGCCCGCCGAACAAGAGGAATTCCTCCCCCAAAAGGAGTTACATTGTGAATTGCTTGAGGTATGAATAGAGAGCGTCGCTGGAATGGCGAAAGAGGCAGTGAGCAGCAACGTGTTTCCATCTACCACGATCACTCGCCTCGATGAATGTGACAGAGGTGCAGGAACCGGCGTGAACGAAAATAAATTATGAACACTGGCATACCGTATTCACAACGTATTAGCTTTTCAGGGTGCTTCCTCACAAAACATCCTGGCCTTCAGTATTTTCCTGTATTCAACGCATGAACTGAGTGATCGGATTTTTTTTTACCTGTACGTCTCTGTAAAGGAGTCTTACGACGGCTGTGTCGTAATCCTCACTACATGCTGTGAAAAATTTCGTGGTCACCATAAAACACCTAGCAGTGTCTATTTTAGCAAAATATTTTGTGGCGAACACAGTAGCATTTTGCATTGAATCTTCATAAGTATACAGGATGAAGGCGACACACGATCTGTTTCTCAAGCTGGTTTAAGAGTGACCCTAAATAAACAACGATTTCTTACACTGGCGCCACCGTACACAGTTACGGGTGTTGAATAACATGCATTTTGCAAATGTTATGTGTCACCATTTTATGTTTTGTATCTGTACTGTGACGACGGTGTTCACATATTTGTTATTTCGTACTGAATCATCGTGTTTATAACAACGTAACTTACTCTCGACACAGGAGGAGGATGGATGTTTGCACGCCAAGGAAGTTTACCAGTAGCAGTTGTTTTGGAGTTACGGAAGTAAACGAAAATAATCTACGGAATAAAAATAAAGTACCTACAACTAAAGTGTTTAGTTGGTAAATATAAACAAAAATAAGAACTATTGGCTACGTTTTATTAAGTCCATTCACGGTAATTTTTTAACTTTTCTGGAACGCAAGAAACAGGCACATAAGTTAGAATAAAACATCTCACTACATATCACTCATATAAGTTGGCGAAACAAAGTGGAATTTACAAAATCCTGTATCAGCTGATGCACGAACGAACAAAAGTTAATATTACGTTGGCTGTTCTGAGTGCACTGCCGGCGCACATTAGACAAGGAGAAAATACTCGATAAGAAAGAGTTCCTAGATTAATTAATTCATTTTATTTTAAGAAGTCACGAAACAGTGGTTGTTAGTATTACAAACTAAACTTTGTGATAATGTAGTATTGTATAGGTGTTCAAAATGAAATGCACAATAAAACGATCCGTATCCATCTTCAAAAACCTTTTTCAAGTCGTATCACCCCTATCCAAATATGCTTTCCATACGTGCTTGATATTAATTCCAAAAGCATGCAGAAATATTGCACAATCTTGTTGAATTATTTTTTAAAATAATTTGACGAAATATATTTCAAATTCGTGTCGTTCCGAGCCAGTAATAGAAGAAAAGCAAACTTTTAAAAGGACGCTATCTATTGAGCAAAGGAAACGGCTCTCACATCGCTGTCATGGCGTGCGCTCTATCTATCCTCTTTTTCCCGAAGCATTACCAGCGAGAGAAGAAAGCTTCCATGCTAACAGATTTCGAACAGATATCAATAGTTTTATTTTTCCGCGAGCTCTTAACATATATTTTGTGTACAGCGATTTTGAGTAGTAGTAATTTCTATTTGGCTGGTAATCGTTCGTCTACGTAAATTATACGCCATATTGTTCTCCCGAAAACAGATTTCCTTGTTCGCGTGTAAACGAAAAAAGTGGGACACACGTGAATAGTTTTTAAGCAATTCTAACGTTATTCCACGTCACGTATTTCCAACTTGAATATATTGGCTATAACGTCCAATGCCTGATAATAGCTACAACTACCGTATCGCAGTATCGCAAATATAAACCAAAATTCACTGTCTCGGACAAATTAAAAAAGAGTTAGCAAATATTTCATTTTTAGCAAGGTTTTATATTTTTACTTTTATAACCTAATAATTTTTATAGACAGATGTCAGTCTAAAATATCTTAAAATTTGTTTAGCATTACAGCACAATGGCAAGTGGATTAGCTGACAGCATGTTGATAAAAAATACAGCCTCCACTTGACGCACCAGCTGATGGCGAAAGGATACATAAACGAAAAGTAGACATTGGCGCTACTTTCGTCGAACTGTCAGAATCTCGCCAACTTACATGAGACAGACTATAAGAGCCGCCCAAATCTCTACACCTACTCACTGTCAGAAGGAGAACGGCCTTAAACAAGCCAGGGTGTACTGACTGGCGAGGAGCCTGAATCACAGAGCGCTGCGTGCGTAGCGATCTGGTCGTGTTTCGCAGCGCGCCATCACGCAATCATCTCGACCCACGAATTACTGTGGATGGCTTCATTACGGCCGGCTCCGCGGCGACCAGGGAGGGAATAACCCGCCAGCACGAAGCACAGACATTTGCCTTCTCTCCCTCCCCCCACCAATCTTTTTTTTCATTTCCTGCTCACCACCCACCTCACTGGCTCCCCCATGCAGATCGGCTTCCGTGATGCGGTGTGAGTGCCCCACTTCCACTCGGGAGGTCGCCTCTTCAATACCTACCGGCCATACGGAGGACGCTTTTCCCACGCGATTCTTAATGCTTGGCTTCGCCTATTATGCTCAAATTCTTTGTTTTTGTTTCATAACTTCAGTTTCAGAGGTATTATTGGAAATGTATAATTATAGAATATTTATAATTTAATAGTTGTTTAATACTTTTGTATCTAATTTGCACCCTCTCTTATTTCCTGCTTGCAAAAAGAAAGGAACTCATTGATCAAATATAAACGTCCCTGACTTTTTACAACTAGTAGATAACACACAATTAAAATCAAGCACAAAAATATTAAACATCTGGTAAAATTGAAATTTCCTATTAACGTACATTTTAAGTAATTACTATGATTCCAGATTTTATGACACGAAAATTAACAATTTCTGCAAAAGAGGTGAAGCAGAGCCTTAAGAGTAGGACTACATGGGCACGGCAGCTTTTTTAAGTTGTATTATTTAACTGAATTTTCAATTAATGAGCAGTTATCTACTGACGAATGAGTGGCATGCGCTGAGATTTTACTGCCAGACCAATGCAGTTCACTAGGAATCATTATAAAGCACTGTTTATACAATAAATACCAGCAACTAAAATGATCAGTAGAATTTTACCGATTCAAGTGGAACAGTTCCCACATCTGCACTCCGATTCGCTGATATGGAGATGTTTTAACTATTCCGATTGGAAAGTGTACGCGCAAGGCGTGCAGAGTTTCCATCGATGCGAAAATTAGATCTGTAACAGGAGACTTCATTACACGCGATGAAAGCCCTCAGATTTTACAACAGACGTATGGTTGTTATTTTCTCCCAATTCTTAAGAAAACGCCGTAGGGAAGTTCTAAAATTGATATTTATTCACCGTTTCACGATTTTTCTCTTTGAATACACTAAATATGATAAAAGCAAAACTATACGGCATTATATTATACGTTTTTACCTATATGGCAAGAAGTCGTATTCCCAGAACTTTTATTTACTCAGATATGCATATATTCACAAAACAACGATTTCACATATATGTATATTTGTGTGTGTGTGTGTAAGTGTGTGAGAACTAATATATCCCGATATCGCAATAATGTGGCGCAAAGACCTATATAAAGAGCCACCGGTTTTTAGCGAAAAGATTTGCGCTCAGCCTAGACATTAATATCATATATGCACACTTGCAATACTCCTTTGGTTACTGGCTTCAAGTATTTAAAAGAAGACATAGCTCTACCTAGTTGTGTCAATCAGAAGTAAGTTACTCCTAATCCTAACGTCCGTGGTTGGCGGGCTGGCCTTTAAATATCATCGAACCACGAAAGTGAGCCTGAATTGAAGTATTTTCGAGTACAACTTACCGTGGAACTTTACGTATACGTATATACAACCAGTTCTCAGATGCAGATGTGCCAGACGTCATTCGATCCCACAGAAGATCTTACAAAGCGAGATGTAGCCAATAAGAGGAGAGGTTCGTCGCCACGGTATCACGCAGAATATCAGACACTCAGCAAGTTTACATAGGAAGAACCACTCTACCAGTTTCGTTTCTGCATAGTTAAGTATTCTACGGCAGCTTCATCTTGAGACGCATAGACCGCACTTATCTAAGTATACACTGACAAAATTCCAGGTTACTATAAAATATTTTCTTAAAATAGACCATTACAATATTTTGTAATGATAAAGTTATTTGCAGTTACTATAACATGTTTAATGATTACTAGGCACGCGTCCTTTTTTAAGCAATACCAAACAGCTTTAAAAAAACTACAAATTATTTTGTTTTCACTGAAAAGCTTTTAGGGGGATAATTTATTTTCCGCTTTTTGCTGTCCCCTTCCCAAAGAACAGAATAGAGTCTCCAGGAGGCGGAATAAAAGCACTTGAGAACCACTCTTACTCTTGATGTATATCTAAAATTAGCTGCAGGAAGGAAATAATACTCCCCGCCACAACCGCCTTCCCTTCCCCCCTCGCTCGCTTCTCTTATACGGCCCAGGCCGCCATGTTGGATTTGTGGGTGGCGGAAACGTCTTCACTTCTGAAGAGTCCCAACTGTGGTGGCGAGGGCTCGTGCAACACTGCCCCGATCTTCACTTGTTTGTGTTTGTGTTCACGTCGACTCCTCAGAAACAACAGCAAGCATTTCTGGTGATGGCGAAGAGAGAGATTGAGGGTTTGAAAATGTTGACTAGTTAAATATTTGACAACTAGGAGTCTGAAAATATAGCAAACATATTTTTAAGTTTGCTATAATCCACAGTCCTCTATACACTGGTTGGACCTGTATTACACGTCAGATATCTGCGAGCTCGAACAACGTAACAAGGAAGGGAGACGTCACTAACAATTCCTGGAATCCAAAGCACGAGGGAACGTATGTAACCGAGCAGATAAGGCCCTGCCACATGATGTAAAAAATGACAGAAAAGATTGCGCGTGGTGATCACTTTTCCCTCATGCTCCTTCATATTGTTTCCAAGGACACCCACTAACAGTCGACATTAGTACACAACTACCGTATCTGCTTTCACCAATAACACTAGGCTGCATATATTTATTTCATATATAATTTGAGCACTGAAAACTAATTTACGTTCGCAGTGCTGAACTTATTGAAAGATATATTATTTTCCGATCAGTTGGTAGGAAGAATCCAGCACTGTGTTCTTAAGTTACCTGCTCCTCCTCCTTACTCGGCTCATGAGATAGTGGCCAATAACAGGGCTGCTTGTAACCGTTGTTCAGTCTCGCATATATGTGGCACGAAGTATACGCTTGTTCATTGGCTACTGTCACAATCAGAACTACATTTTATTTTCCTTTTGAGCTGGTTGTACATGATCCAGTCATTATCCCCAGCTAAATATTTTTATCCTAAAGTCTTACAAATAATGACAAATAAAAAAGCATCCAACTATTAAAAACAACATAAATATTCAAACGTTTGAAATCCAGCCTGGGACCAAAGGAATACGTAACACCTAAAGACTTTTCCGTCGAAAATTATTTTAAAATTGCTTTACGCTATTATTGCCTGTGCTTTTAATTGAGGCAGTTTTGATGATTCCAAGTCAGCCATTCTGATTTTGGTTTTACGTGGTTTTCCAAAATCCTTCCGTGGTAAACCTAGTATGGTCCGTTGATACTGGACATTGCCAGTTTAGTTTCCCTTTACTTGTTTGCCGAGCAACTTTTTCTCCTTTATAACAACCCCGCTATGAGCTAAAAGTTAAGTCATCAATAAAAATGTAAAAATAATTAGGGAAATATCTTTTCACAAATACGACAGCCAATAACGATGAAAGGCGTGTAGAAGTGAACGAATAGTGTCGAAATCAAGCTGACACTGAATTATTTCTGCAAAAATTCACCGTATGACATTTCGATGTTACGAAGCAAAACAAATACTCCACCAACGTGCAGGTCACCGTGTGTGCACCACATATTGGTTTTGCAAAATGTAGTTACAATGGGTAGATAATGGAACAATACTTGAAATAACCTTGAGACAGATTATACCATGAAAAACTCGAACAGCTGTACTACTTTTGCGAATGGAATGTACATTATAAGACATGCTTGCTAGATACACTATGATTTCGCGTCATGATTCGGTACAAATGTTGAAGGCATATATGTTTATGTTAGCTTCACATGTGCCACTGGACATTCGCTCATCGACACACCCAAAAGTACTCATAACTAATAGTATTGCAATTTATCAAAAGTCAGTGGGTTAAACCATGTTTTTTAAGGGATGGATGTCTTAATTAAATAAAAGAGTTAGTTATAATTTTCTTATTAATTTAAAATAATTGAAAACAAAATCCTCTCTACCCAACATCTCACAATAAATTGTTATCACTTGCTGTTTATAATTAATTAAATTAATGCAATTTAAAATTACCTCAAATATATTAATGACATTAAGTAATTAAATATCAGTCCCAATAACAGTGGATCAAAACCTAAAAGTTATTTTGTAGATTATATGTCAATATTTGGCAGTTCTAATATTTACATCAAAGTCCGTATCACATGTTCACACAGTCCCACCTCAGTTTAGTCCAGGTCCCATCATTCCGCAAATTATAGAGATTTCCGAGCGCCTTCGTGTACTTCACTTTTTGGGTTTCACGCTCTCTCGTCTGTTCACACCATAAACACCTTGTCCGCTGTCGTCTCGCAATCTCCCGTCGTCGTCAGTCCTTTTCAACGATGTCCCTCGCCGCACTCGACTTCGCCCGCTTATCGGAATTAGCACAAGACTTCTACCCAAGACGGCCGACCGTGGGGCTCCTGCGACATTTATAGGATCGTAGGTTATCGCCCAGAAATTTCTCCAAATGCCGCGATGCGCAAAGGGTCCTAGTTCCCAGAATATTCTCTCTCATCCTCTCAAGTTGTCGGCTTTTCCAGCAGGGGGGAAGAGGGGAGAGGCTATGACGCCAGCCAGGTCAGCTTGCAATCTTCCCCGGCCGCCCGGCGACGGGACCGCGAGCAGGTCTGCCTGGGGGGAGGGGAGGGTCAAGGTGGGTAACCCCCCACAGAACCGAATCCACGCATAGTGCCTGCACCCCGTGTGGTAGTAGGCGCGTAAAACTAATATATTTTCAGTACATTGGTGGCCTCATTATATATGGCTGGCTAGAATACGTTTCATTTTGCGGAAAGCAATGAAAAAGTGACCTGCTCAAACACGTAGAGGACTGTGGTTCCAAACTTGGTATCATTTTATAATACAAAATGGTAATGTCTCTATAAATCGTTTATTCATACCGAGTCTCACAATGTACATACAGCTCGACTAAGCTCGTGAACTATGCAGATATCTCATTCGTTCTCTCTTTTGCTACTGGTCACAGTGTGGATAAAAATCATTTGCTTCTAACCGTTCCTTTAGTGCAATTACGAACGCCTATGACTTTAACGCGAATATACTTGACGTCCGTAATAATGATAATTCCATTACAACAGATACTACTAGTAATAATAATAATAAACACTTCTTAGTCCTCTTGGCCGAAGCCTTGCTGAGAGTACAGGGTACTTACGCAACAGAGGTGAAACAGCATCTCATAACGCGAACTCCAGCCGTACNTAACGAACGCTTATTACTTTAACGCAATATACTTGACGTCCGTAATAATGATAATTGTAATACAACAGATACTACTAGTAATAATAAACACTTCTTAGTCCTCTTGGCTGAAGCCTTGCTGAGAGTACAGGGTACTTACGCAACAGAGGTGAAACAGCATCTCATAACGCGAACTCCAGCCGTACACGCCAGAAAAATAGAGTCACTGCCTAGTGAAACGTCGGAAAGCCGTTCACCNACACGCCAGAAAAATAGAGTCACTGCCTAGTGAAACGTCGGAAAGCCGTTCACCATCAGCACCTGATAATCTACTCCCCAATCGAAAGCGCAGACAATAGGGAACCTTTCGCACCACGCAGCGGACCAGAGAATAGGTACGTCCACATAAAATGAACCACCGCGTAATTTCGCCTCTGTGTACTATCTACTCTATGCCACAATTCCCATTGCAATGCAGCAGAAGCGCCTGGAAGTTATCCCGCCCAACGACCTCCGGAGTAGATCGGCTGTCGAGCATCAACGGCGGATCTTAGCTCCTAGAGTAAAGACACTAAATAAATTTAGTAGAGACTTCCATGAAAACTAATATTATGCGAAAATATAATGTTAACTTCATGCAATACGTGTTCACACATTTCAACCAGAAAACCTGTAAAATTTTTACTAGCAAGAGAGAGGTTGGTGGCCTGCTCTAAATTATTTAATAGACACTCTGATACTTTAAATGATCCTACACACTTAGTTTTGTTTCACCTTTTTAAATTATAATTAGTGCAGAGGAACGTGCGTCATTTCTTGCAACACTATCGAAACTCCTCGATGTTTCATAAACAGTACGAAGCATTCTTGACCTCATTAACATTCACCAGATTCATCTTTGCACAGCTTACGTGTAAGGTTTATTTGTGAACCTCTGGTTGATATATGGTTTGTCACATGATCAGTAAAGAGAACTAATAGAATCGATTTTTCAGTGATACTNGTGAACCTCTGGTTGATATATGGTTTGTCACATGATCAGTAAAGAGAACTAATAGAATCGATTTTTCAGTGATACTTGTATCAAGAAATAGAACAATTTCTATCTCCTATTCTTGAACGAGACCTGATTTGCACGAGAAATTCTCGTACGGGATTTAGTACAAGGTCTGCATTTTGCCCGAGTTAAGCGTCATGTAAAAGATGTCTTACAGTTACAAATTAATACATACTTTTATTGTTGCAATGCACAAATTTTCGCTGGGTTCAATATTAGAATCTGAATAAAGCTCAATCACNTAATACATACTTTTATTGTTGCAATGCACAAATTTTCGCTGGGTTCAATATTAGAATCTGAATAAAGCTCAATCACATATCAGGGCCAGGGCCAAGAAAAATGTGTATCGTGATTCATGTTACTGACAGCAGTTGTTTATGAGACTGGGGAATATACAGTCCATTCACGGTACTTCCCACTTTTCTGAATCCCCACTTAAGTTTTACTTCCAGAATATTCCTCTGCCTCGCGTAAGCAAAGCTCAATACAATCTAGATAGATAAATACACCAAGGGAAAAAGCCGGCATTCATGTCCACTCAGATTAATAATATTTTGCATGAAAACTATTTCTTACTAGGCATTACCAAAAAAACCTATTTTCTCTTTGTTGATATCAGTTATAGGTGAAATATTATAATTTATATTGTAAGTAAAGTTAAATTAAAAAAATAAGGCATTTTTATATTAATAAAGATGCAAAACACTTGTTATACATGCCATGTTTAGGAGACAAGAAATCACGTCATACGAGCGGTGATTTTTCAGATATTTGATTCAAATATTGTGAAGATACCGCGAATAGACTATAGTCCCAACAACAAATTGTATCTCCCACCCGTGAAGGACGTCCCTCGTTGGACGGTGTTTGTTGCTATGTTCAGAGCAGACCAGTGAAGCCACTTCCGGTTCAAACATCCCGTATACTTGACACTACATTACATATTCTTTCACAGCAAAATGCCTTAAGATAAAGTGTGTCTTTAAAGATTAATTTGGCTGATAAACCTATGCGAGAATGTGCCTAAACCATAATGCCACTGGAAGAAAATCAAAACTAATATTTTCACGTTTAGACGCAATACACTGCGAAGCAAAACTACTGAAAAATAAACTACATATCGTCTATTCGCGGTCTCTCCAAATTTTCTTCATAGAAACTTTGAAAAATTACACCATATATGACGTGTTTGGTTGTTTACAAATTATGTTATGAATTACAAGAGTTTTACACTTGTGTTTATATTAAAGTACTTTATTGTTTGATAAATTCAAATTTTATTTATATTTTATTTCTAAATTATAATATTTAATTTATAATTAATACACATAAAACAGTGAAACAATAGGTGAGTTGGTGATGCCTAGCAAGAAATAGTTCTTATGTAAAATATTACTACACTGAATATGCACGAATGCGGTGCGTTATCCCTTTAGTGTAATTTTCTAGTCTCGGATAAGCACTGTTTTCATGAGGTGGAGGAATATCCTTGAAGTANGCGTTATCCCTTTAGTGTAATTTTCTAGTCTCGGATAAGCACTGTTTTCATGAGGTGGAGGAATATCCTTGAAGTAGACTTTTAGAAGAGCTTCTAAAAAGTAGGAAGTAGCCATGAATGAACTATACATATATCAGCTAAGAAAACAGAAGCGTATCGTGGCGTGTATCATTAACTTCAGCCATGTATATGCTATATACTGAGAATCGGGTATTTCCCGAGTTACTTTGTGTGCTGGGATAAACCTAGTAGTTCTCTAGACGCCCCATGAGCTGTTATTTATTCGTTGGCCGGTGCCTTCATGATGAGCACTTAGTTATGTGTACTAGCACTGAACCTGCAGAATTTATAATGCCGAAATCTAACAAACGGTGTGGTATTTTTGCGAATAACAAAATCTAACATATCCCTTTCAGACTACATTTATATTTCAGGTGGTGTTGCAAATAAAATATATTTTTTATGCATGTTGTGCTATTAGTCCTTGCATCACCTGATTCTTATCACAAACAAAGAGTTGTAGGCTTTGTGCTGGGATTTAGAAATAAGAACCATTAATAACACGGAACAGTAACACAGTTAACGAATCAGTTACCCTCAAGGAAGATAATTGGTTATTCCTAGTCGTTATATACAAAACTGTGTACACTTGGTCCTAACGGATTGAAATATATGACGGAGTGAAAATATCTTCAGCTGTGTATTTGCGTTTCACAGCACCCCGGTATTTCCGTGTGTGACAGTAGGTGGTGTTGTACAGGAATACAGGAATATAATGAATTTTATTTAACAGTTTCACACCCACTTAAATCAATTTTTTCAAGTGTTACAAATGCGAAAAGCAAATGATTTTATGAGTACTATACCCAAAATGACATAAAATTTCATTCGGTATTAAAGTCAATGAACTGTAGGCTTCATGCTCTGCTGTACTATTACGCACGGACTCCCACTCTGGGCGCCTCTTCCTTCCTGCCAGAGGAGTAGACGACTTGAGAGGATGAGCAAGAATTTTCTGCTAATCATTTCTCTCGTCGTTAAGCGGCATGCTAAGAATGTCCTGGTCCAAGGTGTCTGGTGCAGCGAGGGACATCAACGGAGAGGACGGACTATGGCGGAGGGTACGAGACGGCGGCGGACGAGATTGTGCGTGGTGTGAACGGACGTAATGGCGTGGTACCAGACGCGTAGAGGGCTACTGTGCATGAGGGCACTCGGAATACTCTAGAACATTCCGAACTGGTGGAAACTCGACTGCATTAAGGTGGTACTGTATAAACGCGTGATACGGACCTTATTGTAAATATTGGTACAGTCAAATATGTGCACACAATTTATAAAATAATTCAATAGATGTTGACACACTGGTTATTCGGGCTGATATTAGTTATTTGACTGCATTAATTTCTGCGAGGTGATGGACCATTATGTAAATATTAGTTGTCATAGCAAGTGATAGCAACTTATTACGAGATGTGATCAAGAAAGTTTTCTTTGAAGTGTTGTAAGTAAATAAGTTACTTTAATTGAATATTTTATTTTATTAAGCCCTCAATCCCTCAAAGATACTGGCTACACCCCCTGACTTTGAGAAATCGTGATAATAGTAATGTGATTCATTCCTAAAGTAGAAGAGAACCTCTTTTTAGGAATAAGTTATGCACAGCTAAATTCATAGCCTCGCAGTTAAGAGTCATCTTTACCTTGTTGACTAGCGTGTTTAGAAATCAGTGACTGGTTAAGAAGACAGACTCCCTTNCCGTTTGAATACACTGGGCCTGTATGTGTTAAGGCTGTGCTACAATCGAAATAACCTTAACCATTCCAACTACAGAAAGAGGTGAATACCTTCTGTACAACGGTACTTGCTACAACCGCGCATAACAATACCCACAACCATAAGCATAGCCACATAGCGAGTTGGCGAATCAGAATCCTCTTTTATTACTACAAACGTCGAAATGAACTTCACCAACCGCACATTATCGGTCACTAACTAAACATACTGTACATTATGACTTAATTTATTTTTTTTTCGTTTTGTGTGTTCATGTTTTTTTAGTATGTAGTTTCTGAAAGTAAGGATTATCAACAACACTTAATATAACTGTTGATAAATATTTGCGTACAAAATCAGAGGGTGAAAAATAACTTGCACGAATCAAAATTCAAATAAATATTTGAAAAAATTTTGCTTGGAAGCGAAATCCTATTGGCTGACATACGAAAACATTAGATTTTGTTCTGTCAATTGTAGAACAGGATTTCTACCATGTCAGTGGTTATGGGTGTGGATATGGTTATAATAATAGCTATTTCACTTTTAGTACGAGCTTTGCCTGTGCAGAATTTCATTACCAATGGTTGGCTGCCGCTAAAAATTCTTAACTTTCTTTTTTTTCTCGGACAGCGATTTACGAAAACGTGCCAACTCGAGTGAAACGTGGCCCGCGGCGTCAGGTCCGTAAGAGATTACTTCCTCGGTCCTGGAGCCGTTCTGGGCCAACGCACGCGGTAATTGCAGAGCCGCANCAGTCGTACGCGCCAGCAAAATGGCGTCAATTAGCCAGCAACATGTCGGAACGCCGCGTTCGCCAAACAGCGCCTGCTAATCTATTCGCCAGCCGGAAGCCCAGAAAATACAGAACCTTTCGCACCACGCAGTAGCTAGTGAGACGCAAGGCCCGTTACCCAGAGCCTCGCGCAGGCAATGAGACAATGGCTCCGCCCAAGTCAAACTTCCCGCCACGCCCACATCAAAGGAACCACCACGCCATTTATTTTCTGTGTACTTGTCTACACTGCGCCGCTGATCTAAACCACACACGCGTACAGAAGAGGAGACGCGGTGTTCGCTAACGGTTAGTTACAAGTTTCTTAAGGGGCCCGTCTGCCTGGAGCTTTTCTTCCGCGTTTGAGGCCGAGAAGCGCGAGAGTTATAAGGGCTGCACTGGCGCGCGCTATGAAGTTGGCCATCGCCGCTACACGCAGGGCGGAACACGCGTGTTTTGTTCCCGTCGTGATGCGTGTGCATGTGGGACTTTTAGGGGTGACCCTATATTTTTATTGGTGATAAGTCCATAGCAAGGTTCAGTGCATGTCTTTTGAGTTCGTTTGTGTATATTTAACGCGTACATTTTGAGATACAGCGTTTTGAAAAAGCCATTTATAACCATGTTGGAGTGGAGTTCTCTGAAATTGGTTTATAATGTGCGTGACGTCTTAAAAGTAATCAACATGCATAGTCTGAAGTGTGTGTTCTTTTCGTAGAGGCAGATGTGTTGCCTACCCTCGCAGCGCTACACCGCACCTCCGAAATTTTGAGTGGCGTCAATGTATCTAAGAAGTAAGCTACGGTGAAACCAAAATTAATCTAAGATAGAAGGGATACTGCGTAAGCAGGGTTATTTCTAAAAATAAATGTCACCATATTTTTGTCTTTGAATATATTTAATAGAATAAAAGTATGAAACGGATGCTGTAGGTAAGTCCCCTTTATTTTCTGGGAAAAAGTTGTATTCTCAGAACATTTATTTACTGAGATATGAATTCACACGCAAACGCTGATTTAAAATACAATTTGACTAACGAGTTGCCTTAATTATAAAATGGCGGACTGAAAAAAAAACTGTTTTTAGTGACCAAAAAAATTTTGTTGGAAACCACAAAATTCCTTTGTAATGAAAGATGATTTTGTTGGGCCAAGAAAATTTTTTTTGTCATTCCAGTATTTCGTGGTAACTACAAAATGACGTTTGTGATCACCAATAAATTCAGTGTGTTTTTAGTATTCGTTAGTCGCAGCGAAATGTTACGATGAAAGCAGCAATACTGATTACGGTAAAGAGGTTCGCAAAGGTGTTTCGCGGGTTTAAGGCTTTCGTAGGTAGGTATGGTCTAACAACAATTAAACACAAGTAGTTAGAAATGGTACGTTCCCCGTCACCTGGCGTCCTGGCAGGGACGTCCCATGGCCCCTTTTCCATTCTTTCCTCGGAATTTCCCTTTTCCCCACAAAAACAACCAAACTTGCCAGAATTTCCCCAAAAATTTCCGGAATTTCCTTCAAAACCATATATATCTCCCGCAAAAAATGTGTTCTGCAAAATGCAGCTGACTTTTGCTCAATCCGGAGGAATCGGGCGAATTTTGTGCCAATGCACATTTACAAGCACGCTCTGTCATTCCATGCCAGCATCATCCATATTGCCTGAAGAATGTTCGTGTTCAATTTCCTATCCTGCAACTTCTATCATTCCTTCCATTCTCTCTCACCCACAACCACTCTCTATCTCTCTCTCTCGCCTGCTCTATCCGTTGAAGTTTTATCATATTCCTTCCGGTGTATTTCATTTTGCACATGATCTCTCATTCCTTCCTGTCTCACA